>RJWM01006265.1:50038-85695 GCA_004363535.1 Dasyprocta punctata | reverse complement strand
CAGGGAGGGCCGCGCCTGCCCCGCGGAGGGACGCACCAGGGAGGGCCGCGCCTGCCCCGCGGAGGGACGCACCAGGGAGGGCCGCGCCTGCCCCGCGGAGGGACGCACCAGGGAGGGCCGCGCCTGCCCCGTGGAGGGACGCACCAGGGAGGGCTGCATCTGCCCAGCGCAGGAAGCCGGCTCACGGCAGGCACGCAGAGCCCGCTCGCCTTGGCAGAAAGCTCCTCCCAGGGTCTACCGGAGCAGTCTCCCCAGGGCGGGGTCCAGCACGGCCCTTCCTGGGGCACCCCCGTCCCTCCCTGCAAGACCCCAGCCACCCACGGAGGCTCCCTGCCGGCAGCAGAGGCGAACGGGCCAAGCTTCCCTCCAGACAGCAGGGCTGGGAGGGGTCTCCGTCCACTTTGGACAGCAGAGGTGTTTGTGGCTAACAGCAGAGTGGAAGGGAAGACAAGGCCAGAGGCCACACAGGAAGCCCACGAGGGCACGAGGGAGTCGGGCGTCCCCCTGGCTCTGCCCGTCTGCAGCTGTCAGGGGGCTCCATCAGGCGGGCACTCCACCCCACAGGCCGCTGCCCCGAGCCCATCTCTTACCTTGTCCCTGCCCGAGTGCCAAGACAGCGCCCAGCCACAGCCAGAGGCAGAGGCGGAGGCATAGGTGGAGGTCCGGGTGGCCCGGGGTGCTCATGGTGTGCAGCCTGTTAAAGGGGGGACCACAGCACCTCACCTGCCCAGCCATTCACTTACCACCTGAGCCCGCCTGGGCCCCCAGGCCTGTGACCTGCTGTCGGGGGATCCTGGGGTCACACTGGGGCCCCCTGCCCTCTCCAGTGGATGCACACAGCCAGGGCAGGGTCGAGACCCAGGCACAGCACAGGTGGTGCCCAGAACAGGCCAGGTTCCTGCTCCATCCCCGCCACAGGCACGCACTGGGCCCCACGCCCACGCCAAGCAGAGGCTGAGTGCAGCCTGGGCCCCCCGATGGGATTCCAGAGCCTGAGACCCCCAGGGCCCTTGTCCCAACCCACCCATCAGAACAGAGGGCCCTCACCCTTCCAGCTGTGTGCTCCGGGGCTGCCCACCAGGGAGCCACCCCTACCCCAGGGAGGAGCCCACCCAGTGGGAGGCTGCCGGCAGTTCAGGTCAAGGCCCCTGTGCTGGTCCAGCAATGAGCCCGGGCCAGGAGACCCAGGCACAGGCCACCTGGGGGAGAGCACCACAGGTCAGCTACCGGGTCCAACCAACAGTACCAGGCAAGCGGCCTGCACTCTCCCGGAACCCTGCACCCTCCCAAGTCACACTCTGAAGCCAGAGGCCACCCCCGCGGTCATAGCTGGAACACGGGCTCCTCTGCTAGACTTCACCCTCCTGTCTCCACAATGCAGGGCCCCGAGACTCTTCCCCAGGGTCTGAGCCAGCACCGGCCAGCTCTTCCACTGCACCCCGTCCTGTGCATCCTGCTTCTGCTGCCCACACAGGAGCTCAGCTCCTGGTTCAACCTCTTTGAAAGGTCAAGGTCGTCCTGAGATCAAGACCTAAGTGGCTCCCCTGGGGTCTCTTCTACCTGGCAAGCCTGCAGACAAGTCACCAACCTCCCACTCCGAGGGCAGTGCCGCTGGCTGTTCAGGGCCCTCTGGTCCACTCTGGAGCTGTAGCCACAGAATGGCCAGGGCTCTTGAGGTCCCTCTCCTCCCACATCACTGCCCCGCCCAGGCCTCAGCCCCTCCCCTGTTGTACTTGGGAGCGCTGGGATGGGGAGCAGCAGTGATCCCAGCAGGAAAGCCCCGTAACACCTGGGTGGGAGTCCTGCCGGAGGCAGCTGGGCAAGGAACCTTTATTCCTCACCTCCAGAGAGCCTGTCCCCAGAAGGGGAGCCCACAGGGAAGGCTGCTGGGGAACGAAGGCCCCCTAGGCGGTCCTCACCAAGCTACAGACTGCTTGGCACTGGGGTCTCCAGTCTCCTTATCGTGAGCAGACTGCAGCCGCACCTGGACCTCATCTGACCTCACAGCCTCCACCTCCTCCTGCCGCATGCCTCGGGACCCCGAATCTGCTGTGCCCCCGGCTCTGGCCCATTCCACACTCCTTACCTGAGACAGCAGGGTGTGACTGTCTCACCCCAGCCAGTGCAGTCCCCATCCCTCCACAGGCTCCACCTAGCCCACACCTGGCTGCACCCCACTGGACCCAGATGATCCCAATGCCCTGAATAAGGCCCCGCCCACCTAATGCTGGGTGCACTGGGGGCTGCCATTCCCCCAGCCTCACTGAGGAGCCCAGCAGGGCTGGGGCAGTAGAAACACCATCTCTGCCCTGCAGACCGCCCTACCGGGTTGCCTTGGGGACAGAGATCCATGCTGCCCGTCCCGGGCCACATCTACGCTATCTGGCAGCTGCTGGGGTGCCTGAGGTCCCCTCCTCTGAGCTGGGCGCCCTGGGGCAGGGGTACTGCTGCTGCTGCCCTTGCTGGGAAACACCTGAAAGGGCTGCATTGCTCCTGGCACCCAGGCCAAGGACACAGGAGAGCGCAGCCCCACTGCTCCTGATGGGACATCAGCATAACCCCTGGCTCCGGCCTAGCAGTCACGGGGCCGTGCAGTAGCCACGGCTCACAGGTGCAGACCGGTGTCAGTGTCCGCGGCTGTCCCGGCTCCACAAGCCCTGTACAGATGACAGGACAGCATGATGGCACCGCTGAGACGGCATGACGAGGTCCACCGGGGGATCCTGAGAATCCCGGTCTTCAGGCAGGGCCAGCCTTGCAAAGTCCATGAAAGGGCAGCACTAGCCTGGAGTCTGTTAGGCAGGTTAGTGCCTTGGGCAGGGAAACTGGGGCAAACTGCAGAGGCCAGTTTGAGAGTGGACACCTCCTAGAGGTTCAGGGGGTGGTCAGCCGGGCCCTCTGGAGCCATCGGGGGGCTCACTGCCCACACCCCACCCTCTCACCCAGCTGGCCAGAGGCCAAGACCAGGCTTCAGAGGGACTCAGGGACCACCCCCACCTGGACCAGGCCCCAGCATCTGCGTCAACCTGAGACAGGATGACCTTCTGTGGCTGTGGAGACAGCTGGCTCTAAATCTCCACAGGGTCTGCCAGGCCAAGGTCACCTTGACGTCAGGACACAGCCAAGATGCCCTCAGCACCCTTCCTGCCTCTGCCCCATGTGGGGTCTGAACTATCTTTGGATTTCCCTGTCACCCACACCCCTGGTGTGTATGGAGCTACTGCATGCCAGCCTGGGACCTGGGCAGAGGCCCCCCAGATTCCCCCCACTGTATGTCCTGTACCACCCCGACCGTGGCCACCCAGAGACACCAGGGCTGCTTAGCCCTTGGTGGGTTACGCAGTCCTGAGGACCCTGCTTAGAGTGCACGCCTGGCCTCCCTAGGGGACTCGGGAGCAGCAGACCTTTCCACAGGGCGGTGTCAGCCACAAGGCAGCTGCACTTCGGGAGGCAAGGAGTGCCTGCCGTGCCCTCAGCCGCTCGTCACTCGCGTCACACGGGAAGTGGCCCCCGGGCCACCAGGTGACCGGTGTGCACCCACACGCTTCACTGGGAGCCGCCTAGCAGTGCCTTGTGCACAGGAGCAGAGAGCCGGCAACACTCAGGCCACACTCACTCCCGCACCGTCTGCCCTTTGCTGAGCAGCCCTGGATGGGCTGCACTGGGGCAGGCCCCGAGCAGCTGCTCTCGGTACGGGCGTGTGCACGAGCGGCTCCAGGGCAGGCAGGACAGGCCTGCAGACGCACGGGTGCCTGAGGGTTCTGCGCACTACACACCCAGTGTGGGGGGCGGGGGCCGGCTCCACCCCTTCTCCCCAACTCCAGGGACCCACTAAGGAAGGGGCTGTGTCCACACCAGCAGAGGCCTCCTGAGCTCTTCACTGCGATCTCCACAGGTCCTAAGGCTCTGCTGACCCCGAGCTGACCTGGCCTTCCGGGACCCTTCCTGACACCACAGGGTACACACCCACCTAAGAGGAGGAAGCCCCAGGGAGGCTCCCAGTGCGAGGTGCCCCCTCGGCAGGCAGCTGCGCCAGGCAGGACGAGCATGGGCTGGGGGGCTCCAGGGGAGCACAGCAGGGGAGGGAGGCACGAGCTCGCTACACAAACCACACAGGCGCTTCAGGTGCATGCACTGCTGGTCAAACTGAGGGCACACGGGTGGCTGCAGGCGAGGGGGTCCCACACCCTTCAACAATGCTGCAGCAGCACGGTCACCAGATCCTGGGGTGCAGGCATCACAGACGGTGGCACCCACAGAACACTAACGACCCACAGTTTGGGGAGCCCATGCTGTACGTGCTTCACAGGGGCCAGCAGGTTCAAAGCCTGGAGGGCTCCATGTGGCCAGCGAGACCCGAACGCCAGGCTCGAGCAGACAGTGTGTGTGCGAGGGCCCAAGCCGCAGGTGTGGAGCCACCTGTGTCCACCCCTCGCAGTCCTCAGGCTGGGACAGGGCCTGGCCATCGCAGGCCCAAACTGCTAGGCATCCTCCAGCTGGGGGAGCAGCTCCAGGGAGGCCACCCTGAGCCCCCAAAGTGGCCTAGGAGTGCCCCCCGCACATCTGCCCTCCCCTGCAGGGCCCGCAGACACACTGTGCTCCCGCGTCCTCCTTTCTGCGAGGGCAGAGTTCAAGTGCTGAGGTCAGCTCCGCATCAGGAGAGGCCGGAGCCTCGGGGCCCCGGGGAAGCCAGAGGTTGTAGTGGCGAGTTTCAGAGCACAGCCACAGATGGGCTGGGGGAAGGGGTCCGACGGCAGCAGGAGCTCTGGTCCTGCTTTCAGCATTTCCACTTCGAAGACTTCGGGCAGCTTCTTCAGAGAGACAAAGGCAGCTGGCCCAATGCTTTAACGTTAGAAACACACTCTGACAGAGAGCACTGCTGCGGCTGAGGCCCCAGCCCCCGCAGGCAGAGGTGGAATCCTGCCCTCGACGAGCGGTATCCCATCCCAAGAACTGACGAGTCCCGAAGGCTGCGTGGGGACCCAGGCGCTCGGACCGGGTGAGCGGGTGGCGCCCTGGATGCCCCCCTGGCACTGCAGCCACTTCTCTCGCTGGGGTCGAATGGAAGGAGGGACAGAGGGGGGCAGAGCACATGCGCGGCAGCCGTCCGTGGGGCTGGGTTCGACACCGCGGGCACTACCAGTTCTGGTTGTCCCAGCCCTCGTCAACAGCCGTGGCCGGTGCCACCTTCTTGGGGGCCTTGGCCCGGCCCTCCCCGCTGGCGCCCTCCCAGGTCTCCCAGCCGTCACCGTTGCTGTTCTTGTTGTTGGACGCGGAGCCTGAGCCCCACACGTCCCAGCTGTCCGAGCTCCTCCTGCCCGTCGAGGCGTCAGCGCAGGTCCAGCTGTCGCTGCTCGGGGACTTGGCCTTGGAGGGCTCAGCGCTCCCGAAGGTCTCCCAGAAGCTCCGGTCTATGGTGTTGTTCTGGAAGTTATCCCCGCCGCTGTTCTGGTAGCTCTGGCCTGCGATGGGTCTTTTTACAGAGAGAGGGAGACACTTAACAGATGTCACGAACCACACTCTCACACGGGCACTGTCCCCAGGTCCCAGCGTGCTCGGGCTTCAGGGGCTCGGAGAATCACCACTCCACAAGCCCAGCCCACCCCTGGGACCCCACACCCTAAAGCGTGGCGACCACCCCCCATGGCTTCATCATGCTTGCACCTATACAGGTGGCAGGTCCTGCCAGGCACCCCCAGTCTTGGGGCCACAGCCAGCAGGTGGGACCCGGTTCTCTCACTCTGGAGCAAGGGGAACCCAGCCTCGGTGAGGCTCTTCAGAGGGCCCAGGCACCACAGGGCTGGCCAGATGGGACTCAGGCGGTCTCCCCACCTCAGCCATCGGCCACCGGACAGACATGAGGGAAGGAGAACGCAGCCTTCTGCCTATGAGCACGGGCCGTGCGGGCCAGGGGTGAGGAAGCAGGCGGGTGGCCCCGGGCAGAGGCCGCTGCGCATGACACCCATGCAAAGGCAGGACACAGCTGGGGATGCTGGGTGAGGGACACGACAGCCTCATGGCCTGGGGGCAGCTGCAAGGGCCCCCGGCGGGGTACACGCACCTGTCTGAGGGCTCGTCTGCTTTCCCAGAGAAGAAGGTGGTGACGTCCCGCCATCCCTTACTGCCGGCTCCCTGGACCTGGATGGAGACGAGAGGGGCTGGGTAGGGCCCGCGCCCGTGTGGGCTTCTGCCTTCAACCCAAACCCAAACCCAACCACGCAGGGTCCAGCCGGGGCCTGGGCAACGCCCAGGAGCGAGAGGCTCCCCCCGAACAGAGCGATCCGCTGCTGCAGTGGGAGCAGCGCCGCGCGGAGGACAGACACTCCTGCCAGCGGCCACTGCTGCCTGGCACAGGCCTGGTCTTCGCCACAGCGGACAGAAGGCTCCCAACGCACGGCCCCGCCCAGGCCGCCTCGGACGGGCTCCCACCGTGGACCAGCACCAGTGCTTACCTCGGGAAGGCCCACGGGCAGCCAGGGAGACAAGGGAAGGAGGCGCGACAGGTTAGTGGCTAGCTGGCAAGCCCCCACCAGCCGAGCTGTCTCCATATTCCTCGAGCCCTCAGACAACTGGAGGACAGCGGCCACCGTGGCGGCTGGCTGAACCCACGCGAGCCACGAGCTCGTGGGCGCCCTCCACAGCCGGCGCCCAGCCACAGGGCTGGAATATGGAGACTGGCTCTGGCTGCACCCGCACGGCAGGCGGGGCCTGCCCTACCTTGGACGCCAAATGAGAGACCCCAGTGGACACATCCTCAAAAATCCTTCCCTCCTTCACCTGCGCGGATTGAAAGGGCACTGTTAGGGGATTAAAGCTTCAGAGAACGGAGACCTCAGATGTGAAATCCCCTAAAACAACTGCCAGGGAGGCACCTGTCACATCAAATCCCTAAAAGGATTGACAGTAAGCCAGGCTTAGCAGCACATGCCTATAATCCCAGCACTGTGGGAGGCTGAGGCAGGAGGGTATCAAGTTCAGCCTAGGCAACTGAGCGAGATCCTGTCACAAAATGTAGAAGAAAAAAGAGCTGGGAATATAGCTCATTGTGAAGGCCTTAGGTTCAATCCCCGGTACCACAAATAGCAAGGACCCATGACCCCAACACTGGCTTCAGCACTGAGGCCTCAGTCCGATGTGGGTCCCATCCTTCCTCAGAAGCATCTCCTGCCTGGGTTGGGCTCCTGGGGCCGGGTCGGCTACCTCCTTTGGGGAGGGGCACCCCCAGGCCGGCCCCTGCCTTGCTGGCGCCCTGAGGTCAGACTACCGGGGTGTGCAGCAGACGACGGGTGAGCGGGGAGACAGCAGGCGGGACCTCGGCCACGTCGCTGACTCAGGGCGCAGAGGGGCACAATGCCCCCGGCCACAGCTGCACCCCAGAAACCAGGTGGCCACTGGTGCTGCCCGTACCTTCTCCTGCGCAGGCTTGAGGACATTCTCGTTCAGGCTGTGGCCCAACTCGGAAGCCTGTTGGGAGGGAGGGATGCCGGGTGAGGCCCGGGCTGCAATGCTCACAGCACACGGTCAGCACGGGGCAGCGCGAGCTTTGCCACACGGGAAGGCAGCGGGGCACGGGCACAGGGGCGTAGGTCACGGGCCACAGGAGAGCAACAGATGACAGCAGGGAGCGGGAGGCCCCGGAGAAGGCAGGGCCTGTGGTGTGAGGGGAGCTGCCCCACAGCCCTCCCCCGGGCATGGCCGCGAGCCAGCAGTCCACTTGCGAACAAGGGCAGCAGGACCCCTACTGTAGGCTCAAGGGCAGGGCAGAAGGCTGAGAAGACAGGGCCTCTCCTGGGGCACCACGCAGCTGGGGAGACGGCCAGGAGGCCACAAGCCACCTAGGATGCCAATGTTCTCAAGGAAGGGAAAAACAGAGATTTTAAGGGGACGAATTCCACAACATAGGAAGCACAGCCCCCAGCAGGGTGGAATTCTCCTGGTCATTTGATTTGAGATAATCAAGCCATGAAATCAGAAGCCTGCCTAGCAGCCCATTTCCCAGGGCTCCACCTGGCCCGGCCAGTGTGGCTCACTCCACAGCCCCTGGAAGCTGCAGGCAGAGACGGTGTGGACGCAGCTCACACGGACGGCAGGCACGCAGGGCAGGCGCGGGCAGAGGGCGGCATGCACCGGCAGACACGGGGCTTTACCGGCTCTGGCTGCTGTTTGTAACCCCAAAACTTGACCCAGATGGCAGCGACACGGGTTAGCAGAAAGAGAGAGTAAAGTGGCAGGAGCAGCGTTTAGCAACCAGGAAACACCTGAGAACGCACCCCTTGGCTGAGCTCTCGCTAGTGGCGTCACAGGCGGACGTCACCAGACCTCCAGCCGGCCTGCCCCAGACGCACCCCGTTCCACAGCGGGTGAGTGTGACTTGGCCTGACAGAGGCGGAGTCAAGCCAAGGAAAGGTCCCCAGGGTGGGTGGCTAGGGGTGTGCAGGGCGAAGAGCCCCGTGGCAGTGAGTGGGGCGTCGCAGGGTGAAGGGGCATCGTGAGAGCTGCCCATCCTTGCTCGGGGCCCGAGGGCAGGCCCTGGCACCTGCCCACAGCATGGCACAGCCCTGACAAGCCTCACGCACCTCAAGGCAATGCTGGGGGCATGCCAGGCTTTGAGGAAAAAACAAACACCAAGACCGCAGACTGCTACTGCACCCAAAGATCACACCAGGGGCTGGGGATTTAGCTCAGCGGCATAAGCGCCTGCCTGGCAATTGTGAGGTCATGAGTTCAATCCCTAGTACAAAAAAAAAAAAAAAAAAAAAAAAAATCAGCAAAAGATCACGCCACCTCGGTGGATGGCGAGGTCCACCTGCTGCGGCCAGGTGGCCCTGCACCAGAGTGTGCAGCTCTGTCCCAGCCAGGCCAGCTGCACCCTGGCCTCACCCTGTACCGGCTACCAGGGAAGGAGGAGGCCTCCACAGGAGCAGCCTCCTGTGAGGTACAACGGTGGCCACGCAGACACGTGAATCCTATGGGACCCTCGGGTCCCCAGCAAATGGCCTGCGTGTGACAAAACACACTCACAAGAGCTTTTTCTTTTTTTTTTTGGTACCGGAAATCAAACTCAGGACCTTGTGCTGGCCAGGCAGGCGCTGTGCCACTGAACTACAACCCAGACCAAGAGTTTTAAAACACACCAGGAAGCCGAGCGTGGTGGCGCACGCCTTTAAACCCAGCACTCGGGAGGCTGAGGTAGGCAGAGCGTTGTGAGTTTGAGGCCATCTTGGGCTACAAAGCAAGCGCAAGGCCGGCCTGAGCTACATAGTGCGACCCTGCCTCAAAAAACTAGGGCCGGGAGTTTGGCTCAGTGGCTTAAGCGCCTGCCTGGTAGGCACGAGGTTGTGAGTTCGATCCCCGGTGCCACCAAAAAAAAAAGCCCATCAGGAGAAAGTTCCCCTTTTGCTGGGTGTGCTGCTGCACCTATAACCCCAGCACTCTGGGACACTGAGGCAGCAGGATCACAAGTGCAAGCCCAGCAAATTAAGACACTGCCTTAAATTAAAAAAAAAAAAATTATTCACACTGGGGACATGGCTCAGCGTGAAGGCCCTGTGTTCAATCCCTGGCACCAGGGTGGGAAAACAGCTTCTCTTTTTTACCTTTTGACTTGCATGGGATCCAAACTTTGTAGCCTAAAAGGAAAAGCAAAGCACAGTCACTTTCTTTTTTCTCATCTTTTTGAGACAGGGTTTCACTATGCAGTTCAGACTGGTTTTGAGCTCACTTTGTAGCCCAGGCTAGTCTCAAACTCGCAACAATCCTCCTGCCTCAGCCTCCCAAGTGCTGGGATTACAGGCGTGTGCCACCACGCCCAGCCAGTCAATAATCTTAACCCTGACCACTGAGCTCCACCTCCGCAGAGCTAGGACGGGTTCTACCCCAGGCTCTCTGCTGAAGGCCACCCACACTGACAGCAAGAACTTGGCAACAGTTCCAAGGTACCCAGAGAGCGGTGGCAAGGCCTGGTTTAGCATAAACACCTGTCCCGGGCACTGCTGGGGGAATGGGGTGCACCCGGGCCGCACCAAGGCTGGGTGAGATCAGAGTCAGGTCCGCCCTCCAGACTGGGCGCCAGCACGCAGGCACTACCCGCACGCGGTCTTCAGTGGGCCTCCCCCCAATCCTAGCCCCACTTTGTCCCACATGGTGGCAGCTCGGTGCCCAGCACACCCCATGCTGCAAGGAGAGCGAGGCCTGGGGACAGGCACCCAGGGACACCCCAGGGCCTCGGCCCTTGTAAAGAGAGCAGGAGCTCTAGCAGGAGACCGCTGCAGGGCGTGGGAAAGCAAGAGCCACCCAGTGGCTGTCCCTGCCCCTCTCAGCACCACGGCCGCACGGCCCAGCCCGGCGCTCTCCCCCAGGGCCTGCTCCTCGCCGGGCACCTTGCTGGGTGCAGGCTGCTTCCTCCCCACCAGTGCTTGTTGGATCACTGCTGCGGCCGTACTCTTCCCGGACACCATCATCTGTCCCAGTCGAACCCCCAAGTCCTTCCTTCTTTTCAAGCAAAGGTCAGAAAGCAAGCTAGCCCACCTCGACACTACGCTGAAGACCCAGAGGCACCCACAGCATACTCAGTGGGTGAGGGCCAAGGTTTGGGAAACAAACAGGGTCACGCCTGCCCCGCACAAATGGGCAGGTCAACCTCTGCAGGGAGGTAATCCTAGAAACATCTAGGACCACAGCAAGAACACCTGGGCTGTCCTGTGGTTGCCAAGGTCTTGGGCCACTCTGCTGGGGAAGTGAGAGCCCCCAGAACCCCTCAGTACCTCTGTCCCCCATGCCCCAGGCCAGCAGCAGCCAGCACACATCGTGAGGTTACTTACACCTTCCTTAGCCGCAGAGGCAAACTTGCTTGCTCCGGTGGTAAAACTGCTCCAGCCCTGAGGAGGCGACAAAGGAGGAAGCAGGTCTGGCTGTGTCCAGGTCCCATGGCTGCTATGCCCTGCCTACCTCAGCTACCAGAGAGGATTCCACAGGGGGCACCTCCAACAGCCCTGCAGTTCCTGTGCTCGAGAACGAGTGGGGCCCCTGGAGGCCGCCCACCTTGCCAGCGCGGACTCGGCTTGTGCTGCACTGTCTACAGAGGAACTGGCCACGCTGCAGGCAGCGCCTCCAGGGGTCCAGACAGTCTGCTGAGCCCCACCTGCTCTCCTCTGCATCCCCTCCCACCTCCAAGGGGCAGATGGGGGTTGAATGGGGTCACAGGCCTTCGCGTGAGTTCAAGGCTTTCTCCTAAGCCTTGCAAGATAAATCCATCCATTCACCTGTTCACCGAACAAACGGAGCTGGGGACCAAACCCAGGGGTGTCCTTCCACTAAGCTGTGGCCCCAGCGGCCACCAACCCTCTTTTATGTTTTGAAACAGAGTCTTACTACGTAGTTTAGGCCAGCCTTGAACTCACAGTAATCTTACTGCCTCAGCCTCCCAAGTGTTGGAATTATAGGTGTGTGCCACCACACCTGGCTTATGCTAAAAAAAAAAAAAAATTAACCCTTTTTTTAAAGACAGGGTCTTGCTAAATTGTTCAGGTTGGCCTCAATCTTGCAATACTCTTGCCTCAGCCTCCTACGCAGCTGAGATTATAGCATATGACACTGTGTGGCCAAAAAAAAAAAAAAAAAGCAATTTAAAAAAATGGTTTCTCTTACATAAGAAATCCAAAATATAAATAAGGAACAAAATATAGATAATGGAAGCGAGATGTTTTTCAACTGGGAAGGGGAAGAGTTGATGGAGGGAGGGAGGGAGGGAGGAGAGGAAAAGGGATGGAAAAAAAAGAACTGAAGTAAAAAATGGAAACAGACCTTTTGCAAATGGGAAAGGAACCAAGAGTTGGCAGGAATGGGGGAGTCGGGAGGGGCAGGGCTGAGGAAAGCGTTAAGACGTGCTATGTCCACGTCCATGCTCACATTCTGTACTACAAACACGTATGAGTAAAGAAATGTTTAAATAAATTTGAGTTGCAATAAAAGGAAATTTTAACATAATTTTTAAAAAATCATATAATAGGGGGAAAAAAAAGGATGATTGACAAAATGTATTCCTATAATCAACAGCCGGCCTGGACTGTCACACCTGGAACACCTGACCGTGAAACTCCAGGCATCCCGAGACGAGCGGTGGCCCTGGAAACAGCCACCACACAGCTGCACCTGCGAGGACGCGAGGACGCCAGGTCCGCCTGGCTTCCTACCCTGTGTCTGCGCCAGAGCCTCAGCTCCTGGGTCCCCTCAGGCAACGCCACCAGGCTGCTAGGTCCCATAGGAAGCCTTCAGCTCTTTGAAGGGACGCATCTCATTAAATTCAAATTAAGTATTTTGTAATATATCTGAGATCTAAATAATTTAAACCGTATTTTTAGAAAAAAATCCATTCAGGGTAGAGAAGGGGCCTGCACCAGACCATCGGAGCAGGCCGCTGGGGGCCATCCACACTGCCTGGACCTGCGCCGCCCTGCCTGGGCAGCCCCCTCAGCTGCACCTGCCACAGGGGTCCTACCGAGTACAGGGACGACATGGCGTTGTTCAGGAAGTCATCTTCTCTTTTCTGAGGGGGCACTGTGTTCCCAAACCCCACGTAGCGGTTCTCCTGGGCCCTGAGGGGGAAGGACAGACAGACAGAAGCTACTGTCTTGACTCTCGCTGCTCCTTCACAGCCCAGGCCCTGGCCCCACCTCCCAGCCATGCTGACCCCACACACGGGCTGCTCCCAGCAGAGTTCACACACACGTCACAGGGACGCACGTTAAAAGTCCCTCCTGCCACACGGCCCGAGGGTCCCCAGAAAGACCCGGGATCTCATAAACAGGGTTTCTGGAAGAAGTATCAAGGTAACTTAATCTGATGGCTTTAGGGATAAAAATTCATTCATGGGCCAGGTCGATTACATCAAGAAAATGTTTCATTTTTTCCTGTAAGTTTTAAGTTTTTTCTACACTCAGGACTCCAAACTTAAACCTAGCTGGCCAGGACTGGCAGGGGCCCTGCGTGTGCGTGCATGTGTGTGCGTGCGCACACAAACTACACAGCCCCCAGAAGGACGCAGGCCTGTCCTCGTCTGCTAACCTCCCGGGGTGACCTGCCCACGCCCCCCCCAGACACCTGCAGTGCTGCCTCACCCTTGGTAGGAGCCAAGGTCATCGTTCAGCCAGTCTTCGAAAGCCTTGTCAGCAGATGCAGCTGTACTCTGTGGCTGGCCAGAGGGTCTGAAATGGAGAGCAAAGGTCAGCGTGGCCAGAACCGGGAGCGGGGAGGCAGTGGGCTGCAACCCAGCAGGTGGCCTGGCAACGCCACCAACTGAACCACGGGCCCTTCCTGTTAACCCAAAGAGCACTGGGGCAGGCCGGGCTCCACTCTGCCCACGGGACGCTTGGGCTCAGCTGCGGGCGGCATAAGGCCAGCGTCGAGGCTCTGAGAGGCAGCAGACAGAGCAGCACCTGCTAGCTGGGAAAAGTAGGTAGGCTCCAAGCCGGGGAACAAGCTGAGGCCGCCAGCAGCGCGAGGGCCTCCCGATGGGTCCTGAGGGAAGTGAGGTCATCTGGCACCCAGGGTACACCCCACACAGGACAGTCCCCAAGTGGGAATTGCAACACAGCCGCCGTGGGGGGCTGCAGGATGATCAGCAACTACCCACATCTCCAGCCTGCTACCACTCCCAGGGCTGCACGTGCCAAGTCTGCCCAACTAGGGTGCAATTCACAGGGTGAATTTGCTCTAAAAACGTGTACTGTTTCAGCAGTTTTAAAAGCTGACTTTGGGAGACACTTCCATGACAGTGAGGGACACGAAGCTTCTGTGGGGCCCTGAGCTACAGCCAAGATCAGGGTCAGCCGGACCAGCAGGAGTAACTACCGGTGGGCAGCGGGCACCAGCATCTTGGGCTGAGGTGGGGTCCAGTTCCGGGCAGGCGATGACTCCAGAGACCATTCCCTGCCTTCGGCCAGCGTGGCCACCTGACAGGGGGACAGGAGACCGTTAGGGTCCACACACCGTCCTCTCGAGGCACCCAACCTCACATGCCAGTGCCCTGCAGGCAGCTCCCCTACCCTCGTGATGCCTGAAATGAGTGAGAGTGGTGAGCTCAGAATCAGCGTGGCTCAAGCTTCAAATGCTCAGGGACACATTTGTCCAGCCCCAAACCAGCAGGCTTGCCAAATTATCAGAGGCACTGCAGCCGTGAGGGCGCTGTGCTCAGTTCCGCCCCTTCAGTTAATCACGGGGCACCTCCCTCTTCGGGCAGGAAGAAGAGCTTGCTCAGAATGAGGCAAGGATCTCATGTCTTTGTTTATAGCCGAACCACACACAGTCTCAACTGACAAAAGAAACTTAACCCTCAGTGCCACCAAAGCTACATTCTAGGCACCATAAGCAGGTGGCACAACCTGGACGCTGAAAAGAGCAAGCTGGGCCTGGTTTTACCTTATCCCTGAAGAGCGCTGCGGCTCTACTGTTGTACTTGTCTTGCAGGGACCAGCATGGGTCGTAATCCTCCTGTGACTCCAGGAACTCTCGGAACTTGGCATTCCCACCGGCCTTCATCTTCTCGAGCTCGATGTCCTTCCACTTGTCCATTGTAACAGAGCGTACAAAGCTAGGAACCAGAGGGACGTCTGGTTACTGAGTACCCACAGGTCAGGAGCCTCCCTAGCCAGGGTGGGCTGTGAACTAGACACAGTGCTTCTTGCAGCGAGACAGAAGCCAAAAGAGGCTACAGGGAGACTGGGCACCCCGCAGCTGCCGAGCACTGCCACAGTGGCACTGGAGTGGGAGTTGCCCAGTAGGGTGGGAAGCAGCCCCTGGTCAGACAGCACTTTGGGCGACGGGTGCCCACTGTGACACAGATGCGAGGTCAGAGAGAGGCTCCCGGGGGCCAAGCAGCAGGACACTGACCTGAGATGCACCCCAAGCCCGCGGTGTTTCCCAGAGCACTCCAGACAGATCCAGATGCCATAGGTCACGCTGACCCACTGAGGGTTGAATGCACCACACTCAAAACAAACCTGCAAAGGAGTCACATGCAACTCACCAGGTGCTCAGGGCACAGCCAGACCCCAAAGACCCAAGTGGTGTCCCCACAAGGGTGCAGAGGAAGGGCGGACAGCACATGCAAGGCCTGAGGCAGAGAGCCAGTGCCAACAAGCACAGCAGGGCGGCCCGGGGGGCTGAGGAGCTGGGGTCAGGGTGACTCCCGGAAACTGATGTGAAGGGGGCAGCCCCACACCATAGACCTTCACAAGGAAGCTGACACGGCCGGGGAACGCAGCCTGAGCACCACAGCAGGACCCGCGCTCCCTGTGCCTGCGCCAGTGGGCACCCACCACGCTGGCCAGCTGCATGGGCTGGCCACTCTGAGGAGCGGCCAGAGCCCACAGGCCCACAAGAGCCTCCCAGCCGCATACTCACATTGTTCTCATCTTGCACTCTGACTTCTTTGAGAACTTTCCTGGTCCTTGGGCTGGCCATACTGCTGCAAAGGAGGAAAACAAACCCGTAAGCTTACCAATGGACCATTTTATAAGTAAATACACAGCTCAAAAACGCTAGAGTGGTAACTCTGAGGACTCTGGAGAAGTCCCTTTGGAGGCACAGCGTAATGCTGCCTCCTATAAGCAGCACGTGACCTACTGACTGAGGCTCCTTCTCTCTGCCCTCTGCAGTGGCCCTAGACCATACCAGGGCGGTGCTTAGGGATGCCAAGAAATAACTGGTGACATCCACGTTCCTTAAGCACTGAGTACCACCGAGACTCTGTGGTTCACAAAAAGGCCTGTCTCACTGCAAGGGGCAGACTTCCCAAAACATGCACAAACTGGCTGTTAAACGTCACTCTGTCTGAAAGGGAGCTATGACAGGGGCTGGGCCCCTAGCCTGCAAGGCAGGGCGAAGAGGTGTCCCCGACTGATGGTGCAAAGAGGCCAGCATGCTGGAGGATCTGCAGGCAGGTCCTTGGTGGAGCCATCCTGAGGGACAGAAATAATAGTTGGTGAGGTCACTGCAAGACAAGGAAGGCGGCCTTCAGACCACCAGACTCACACGGACACTGAGGGGAGCAGCAGCAGCAAGGCTCGAGCTGAAAAGTTATTCATTTTTTACAGAACTAGTAGCTGCAGCAAAGTCAACTTCAGCTGGAGACCCATTTAATTCACAACCAGGAAAATCAAAGCAAGAGGAAGAGAACGGTACCAACAGTAGTGTCAGACATAAATTAACTTTACGATTCTGCAAGCGCCAGCACTGATGGGCCTGGGCTGCAGGCAGGGCCTGGACCTCGGGTCACTGCTGCCCTGCCAGCCCCCAGCTGTGGGTGTCACCTCTCCAGGGCTCATCCGCTTCTCAAACTGACCCATGTGCTACTCCCTCCAATTTAGAGTGCAGCACACACATGGACAGCACATGAGCACTTGGTAAGTGAGGGAAGTTACAGGCAGCTGACACTTTCGGTGTTCTCTCCTTGCTACTGTGTTGCTGTGCTGAAGACAACTGCTTAGAATGACTTTTCCATTCATTTACGTGGAGCCTCTTGTGAAGTGCAATTAAAAAAAAATCAGAAAACCCTGTGTACTACATTATCATTACCACCACCACCATCATCATCATCCTCACAGTACTAGGGATTGAACCCGGGGCCTTTGCACTGAGCTGCATCCTCAATTTTTATTTTAATTCTGAGGCAAGTTCTCACTAACTTACTAAGTTGCTCAGGGTAGGCTTGAATTTGCCATCCTCCTGTCTCAGCCTCCCACAGTGCCAGGATTACAGCCATGTGCCACCAGGCCCAGACATTTTAAATCTTAAGTCTGTAAAAATAAGGTAGTCATTGAGGAGAATCCTGATTCTCCACCTACCAAACCTTGTGTACCTCTAAGTCCTTGCCTATTAACATTCACTAGCACCCATTTTTAAGCTTTTTGAAATTAGGAAATATTGGTTTTCTGTACTTGGGTGGAACAAAATCAAAAGTTCGCCCCAGGCTCCCTTCCGCTGCATGATTCTCTGCCAGGACCGTGCCCTGAAACCACATGATGAGGTGGATGCCTGCGTGCTTACCCCTGCCGACAGCAGGCAGACCCAGACTGACTCACTCAGTCGGAATATCGTAATCACACGGAGTACCTACTTACACGGCTGAAAACGGGCTAACACACAGAGAGACACCATAGCGGGTCTGAGCTTCACAGAGCCCGTGGAACACGTCCTTTCCACAGCAGCCACAGGAGGGCCTGTGCCACTCTGACGTGGGGGACAGCAGGCAGGGACCAGTGCGGCTCGCTCACTCAGCCCACCCTCCCACAACACTGCGCAGGCCCTTGGGGTCCACCGCCTGGTCAACATAACAGATGCAAAATAAATCAAGACCTTGTGAAAGTGTTCTGAATTTCTAAGTGTGTGAAATATTCACTGAATTACTAGAGAGAAAAAGTACAAAAAGTAAATGACTTGACTTAGATCCCTATGAACTCTCCTGTATGACTAATCTTGGGTGTTTAAGCGCCTTTAGTTAGCTGAAATGGTAAGTTTCGTAACATGAAAACAAATGCCTCCTAACCTCGAGAGCGTAAATATTATATATGTTGAAAAACAGTGCAGGAACTCAACACCTGAAGCCCAGATGACAAAAATGTTCCTTTCTCCCTAAATATGTGTAGAAGCAAATGAGTTCACTTTTACTAAGTTCACTAAGCCACTTGTTAGACCACAAAACATTTGTTTTTTAAGTTGGGGCATCCTCAATTTGAGATCTAAAGGGACATTTCAGGGCGTTGCTTAGTCCTGGGCTATATAAAAGGTTAACAGGGAGAAACACTAATTGTCTTTCTCAGAACTGTCTGAGGCACTTAAATAACTCATGTCTGCTCATCCTAAAGAGTAGATTATTTCTTGACTTTGAAAGGGATGACATGGCACACCTAGGAGCTACCTTATCCCCTGGACCAACAGTTCCAGCACCCTTTGGTGCCATCATTAACCGCACACGGCAGGAATAAGAGACAGAAGATAAATAAGCATAATTATTTCTCAGCATGGAGTTGTTTAACTCGGCAGACAAGGCGCATAGTTCTTCTAAACACAAGTAAAATGAAAAAACTGCTAAAAGTCTCGTCTTCGTGTCTTTCCCTCCCTTCCCCAAAACAATCGCCCACGTCAAAGGACAAAAAGGAAAACGAGAAGGCAAGCTGAACCTGGTGAGCCGCTGGACAGCCCTTTCCTCCAGATGGTGGAAGCCGGTAGAGCTCCCGGGGATCGAGTGGGCTGTGCCAGGCCGCGTCCGTGTCCGCAAGAGCTCAGGAAGAGGGTGCTAACTAGTGGGCAATTCCCGATCCTGAGCGAGACGAGAGCGGCTTCACATGGTGAAGGGTCCCGCGGGGCGGCAAGGCTGGGAGGTTTACGCAAAAGAGCCAGGAGCTCGCGGGGTCACTGGCGAAGGGCGGGGGGCGCGGCCGGGTCCTGGGGGGCGCGGAGCACCGCCGGGGAGCCGGGGCGTCAGGCAGCGTCGGGGTGCCGAGCCGTGCGCTCACCTGGTAGGAGGCGGACAGGGCCGCCGGGAGTGGCTGGGGCCGGGGTCGGGTCGCGATTAGGCCAGGCTCCCGCAGCGTGCCGCCGAATCGCACCGGGAATGCCAGTCGCCCACCAGTCGCCAGCAGCTTCCGGCTACGTCGCACTTCGCGCGGCCTCACGGGAGGCCGGTGGGGCGGGACTTCCGCCTCCGTTCCGGAGCCCGGAAGCGCGGCCCCTCAGCCGATGTGGGGGGCCCGCCCTTCCGATCAGGCATAGGGGGACAGCGAGGCGATGGGCAGGTCGGGCCCTGGCACGCAGTGTGGGTAGCACCCCGCAAAACGTGGCAACAAACACTCGCTCAGCTTGAGGCCCTCGAAGCTGCGTCGCTCCGCCAGGGGAGCCGGGGCCTCCTGGGCGCTGGCCGGGGCGAGGTCGGCGGCAGCGGCGGCATGGAGCGCAGCGTGAGCAGCGGACCCGGATGTGACAGTGGGCTCCCGCGAGCTATTATGGTGATTGCCTGGAGGGTAATTGCAAGCGATTTTTGGTTTTGCGTTCACTTTGTTTCTTTCTGTGTTACTCTTTGCTGGCCTGTAATTTTTGAAATGACCAAGAGTGACCACTTTTTAGGTATCAACAGTTCAATGAATTTTGGCAAAATTTTGGCAAATTTTGGCAAATTTTGGCAAATTGAACCCCTAGGACCTTCATGACAACCAGTGTTAGGACATGCCCCAGAAGATTGCCGCTGGTGGTGTTGTGAGAAGTTTCCCAAGCCAAGCCAAGCCAAGCCAAGCCAAGCCACACCAAACCAAACCAAAAGGAGAACTCTGCACCAAGGAGACAAAATGGCAGCATTTAATCTTTACACCAGTGGGCTGTTGCAGGGATAATTCCTCTCAAGCAACCGCCCTGAATCAGGAAGGAGTTTAGCCTATATAGAATTAGAAGTGGGAGGTACAAAGCAAGTGACCAAACATTACATGTTTGGTTACATGCATTGAATCATATATTGACAGACAGGCTAGTCTTGAAACAATAGAAATATTCCAGGAACCAGGGGAGAAGGCTGTTACAGAATGGGCATATTTGAGGGCATTAACATGATATAGGAATTATTCCAGAGAGAGAGACTTGACTGAATGAGAGTGGTTAAGCACATTACAATAATGTAGGACTGTACAGAATGAATTACCATAATACAGGTATGTACAGAATGAATATACTTACAGGCATTACCATAATATAGGAATGGCGGGAGAGAGCTTTTTCTGAATGAGCACAGGTCAGCCCAAGGTACCTTAAGGTATAGGCAATTGCTCTGACATTGTCAGGGTCAATTGAATTTACCAGGGACAGCAGAACAGCAACTTGGTCAGTCTTCCAATTAATCATGAAATATCTGTAAGTTTGTTACTTTGCCCCAACAGTGGGATTTCTGTCTCCTTATTTAAGTTTTGTCTGACCTAGAGCTTCATAGAAGTATAATCACTGAAAAGTGTTCTCTTAAAATAGCTTCTTCCACAATGGCACGTGTCACTGGGGATCGAATCCAGGGCCATCACACTGAGCTGGGTCCCCAGCCCTTTTATTTTATTTTATTGAGGTATGATAACAATGTTTTTTTTTTTTTTGTGGCACCGGGAATTGAACTCACAACCTCGCGCCTGCCAGAGCAGGCGCTTAAGGCACTGAGCCAAACTCCCGGCCCTGGTTTTTTTGAGGCAGGGTCGCACTATGTAGCTCAGGCCGGCCTTGCGCTCACGTTGTAGCCCAAGCCGGCCTCGAACCCACAACGCTCCGCCTACCTCAGCCTCCCGAGTGCTGGGATTAAAGGCGTGCGCCACCACGCCCGGCAACAATGTTTTTGAGATCGATTCATGTTATGTATCAATAACTTACTGCCTTTTGCTGTGAAGTGGAATTCCACTGAATAAATATGCCATGTTGGTTTATCCATTTACCTATTGGACACAGGTCATTTCTAAGTTTTCTAAAGATGAGAAAGTGAAAAAGAGAGAAAGAAAAAGGCATTCCTAGAAAGGGCACAGATGGTGCTGGCTTCTGGCATTTGGTAACCAGACAGGGAGGCTGTTTCTGATTTTGTGATCATGAAGCAGAGAACTCAGTCCTGCCTCATCACGCAGCCCATCTAGCGTTGGGAGGTCTGGGGCTGTGATCCCCTGAGAACAGGTCCCCAGAGTGGAGACAGAGATGTGACCCTCTCAAAGTCAGGGCAAGCCTGCAGCCTCAGCATCCACAACTGCCACTGCCTGTACAGTCTTAAAGCTGCTGTGGAGGCCGAGTGACAAGGAATCAGCAATAGAGTAGTGCACAGTGCAGAACACTAGATGGAAACATTCTAGCACTCTGCCTAAAATATCCAGATAATTTGTTTTCTTTCAGAGCTGTGGGAGGCCTGTTAATTTTCAGTTATAGTAGTGTGATCATTACTGTGATTTCCACCCTGAGGCTCTTGAGATGTACTTGTGACACCGAGCAGAGTAATAGAAGCACAGTGAGCTGTCCCCAGAGTAAGCGGCCATGCAGCGTGGAGGGGAGGGGGAGGAGTGATAAGTGCAGCCCTGTCAGGAGAGGTAAGCGGGAGCAAAAGCACTGTTAGCCAGATGGCAGTGCAGTCACCATGGACACAGCAAAGGGTGGCCTCTCCCTGACTCACCTTCCCCACCATGGACTGAGGCCTCTACTTCCCGAGCCATGGCTACTTCCTGAGCACTGGCTAGAGTTGAGGCCTTGGGCTTGACAGAAGTTCTTGTTTAACCCACAGCAGCTGCGCACATTCTTTATGGTAGCAACTCATTGCTCAGATGAGTATCAGGTGTAGAAAAATTTGGTGAGCTGGGCATGGTGGCGCACGCCTTTAATTCCAGCACTTGGGAGGCTGCAGTAGGAGGAGCGTTGTGAGTTTGAGGCCGTCTTGGGCTACAATGCAAGCGCGAGGCTGGCCTGAGCTACATAGTGCGACCCTGCCTCAAAAAACTAGGGCTAGGAGTTTGACTCAGTGGCTTAAGCGCTTGTCTGGCAGGTGCGAGGCTGTGAGTTCGATCCCCGGTACCTCAAGAAAAGAAAAATTTGGTGATTTGTTCAAAGTCAAAAAGGCTGCGCAGTTGGGTGTGGTGATTCACAACTGTAATTCCAGCATTCTGGAGGCTGAGGTAGAAGTTCAAGGCCAGCCTGGGCTACATAGTGAGTTCAAGGCTGGGCTGCAGTGCAAACTGGAGCCAAGTTCACACCCAGCAGTCTTCTGTGTCCTTCTCAGAGTCACAGCATATGTGGGCCTGGGGCTAGGCACGTCCTCTAAGCAGGGAAACCCGGCACACATTCTGGAGGTCAGAACCCAGAGGTTTCATCCCAAAAGAGTAACAGAGGAAGTGGGCATGGCCTTGGGCACAGGTCCTCAGTCAGAGACCCTGCTCCACAGCCGGGCCAGCCCAGTGCAGAGGGTGCGGCTGGCTCAGCAGGGCAGCAGGACCGTTGTGTGTGCGCATGTGCGATGTGTGGATGTGCGTCTGTGCATTTGGAGCTCCTGTCAGTGGTGCGTTCTGTCTGCGAGGGGCTTGCATGGACCGTTACACGCCTTTGGGCTCACTGGCTCAGGTGTGTCACACTGGGTCTCCTTCAGCACAGTGGCAGTGACAAAGGTGCAGGTGGGGTGTGCTGAGGGCAGGCATCTGCCCAGGGCACCCTGTGAGTGGGTCCCGCCGCGTCCACATTGCACAGCAGCCAGGGCTGTGGCTTAGACGTGGGCGAGGATCACTCGGTCCTGTGGCTCACGGCAAGAGCAGAGGATGCAGCCTCCGGCCTCCCCCACCCCAGGCGCTGGCCAGCCTTGCCGGAACACCGTGTGGCGAGTGGTACCAGACCGGCTGAGGAGCGTTAGGCTTGTCTGCTCTTTTCACACCTTTCTATACTGTGCACTTCGAACGGAAGCCGTGTGCAGCCACACTGAAGGCATAGGAAGTCACTCTGCACTTCTTCCCAGGCAGGCGGGAAGGAGCGTGGTCCCCAACCCAGCCCAGCTGTGGTTCCAGGGCCAGGCTGCTCCCCTCCCAGTCGGCATCTCCCCCTCTCTGGGGAAGGCTGCTCCGTGCCAGCCAGGCCCAGACATCACAGCCTTCAGCCTCCCTTTGGACTTTGACTGCACCCTGAGAACATCTGCCTGCCGGGCTCAGGCCAGGACCCTGGTAACCTCAGCCCACTGTTTAGAGGCATCTCTTCTGAGCATTCGGCGAGTGTGTGGCCCTTGCTGGCCTCCAGGGGGCAGTTAGGCCGGTCTGAGCACCTGCTGTCTCCTGACTCGCCAGGAGAACACTGCAGCAGATGAGAGGGGCCTAGGGGATCCCAGGCAGCTACAGCGTTGGGACCTGCATCCGGTGGCACACCTGGGGCTGTGTGTGAGGAGGACCAGCTGGATGGGGGTGGCCTGCGCCCCTGGCCTTGCAGGCTCCCGCATGTATGTATGACAAAAGGAAGTGCCTGGTGGCTTGGGGGCAACAGGAATTGGCATGGCCTGAGGAGGGGTCCGTTGGGCCAGAGGGAAGACCTAACCTCCCGGTGATTGGGACCCGCGGTCCACAGAGATAAACATACAGGTGACCTCTGTTCCCACCACTGACCTCCCGATATTTATCTCCAACTGCACGTGCACCACGTGGCAACTCCCGATGCAGGAAACCTAGAGGACAGGAGGTGGACCTCTGTGGGCAAGTGTCATCTCCTGGGCAGGGACGCTGCAGTGCCCACCCAGACCCCTTCCCCAGTGGCGTGCCCACCCCAGGTGTGAGTCCACTGACGTCTACAGCTCATAGCACCACCTTTTCCACAGTGGTTCCTATGGCCTTGGGGCCACGTCCCACCCAGACTGTAGCCAACGAACGACAGATGGGGGCACAAGGACTCTCCCGCAGCAGGCGGGGCTGACCCGATGTCTCAAGTTCTGAGCTCCTGCTGTCCAGCCACAAGACCCTCTTGGCGAATCCCCTGCCTTTGCCTGTCCTGTGTCACGCCCACCTTCCTCCCAATATCCTCCTGTGTCCCCCCAAAATTCATTATGTTGAATCCTAACCCCCAAAGAGACAGTGTTAGGAGGTGGGCCCTTCGGGATGAAGGGTTCGGTGCCCTTATAAAAGGGCCCCGGGGTGCTCCCTCGCCTCCTCCGGCCCAGAGGACGCAGGGAGCAGGCCTTCCCTGGACAGCAGACCTGCTGGCACCTTGAGCTGGACTTCCAGGCTCCAGGCCTGTGAGCAGTGACTTCCTGTTGTCTGAGCCGCCTGCCCCATGGCATCCTGGTGCAGCAGTCTGGACACACTGAGCTGAGCACCTCTGTGAATGCTGGCACAGGAATCCCCACTGTGGGCCTCCAGGGAGCCTGACCTGGCTGGGCCGCCTCTGAGCGGGCCCACCGGGTCATCCTTCCTGGGACAGGAGCAGCGTCTCGGTGCAGGAAAGGGGCTGCAGGGGCTCTCCTTTATGTCGGAAACGCTCACCATCACCAGTGTC
The DNA here is from genome assembly GCA_004363535.1 of Dasyprocta punctata. NCBI lineage: Eukaryota > Metazoa > Chordata > Mammalia > Rodentia > Dasyproctidae > Dasyprocta > Dasyprocta punctata. The sequence continues at coordinate 61,686 of RJWM01006265.1, read as the reverse complement.
AATCTGCAAGGTCAGAGGGGTCATCGGAAAAGGCCCCAAGCCACCTTGAGTGGTTCTGAGTGCGAGAGCACTGTACACGGGCAGAGCAGCTGTCCCTGGTTGCTCATTTATGCTCCCTTCAAGCCCAGAGACAGGAAGCTGCAGAGAGGAGACCAAGGCCAAAGAGGCTCAGCACCTTGCTGAAAGTGACACAGCTCATCTGAGGGCCGCGAGGGCCGGAGCCGGTTCATCGGGGCAGAACCACGGCGCCCCCTAGTGCTCCGTCACCCTCCTCCCCCAAGTCCAGTGCAGACAACTTCCTCTCTCCCACACCCCCAGGCGGTGCAGTCAGCCCACAGAATGGCATTGGAGGCCTCCGGGGAACTTGGATTCAGGCCTGGTCTTGTCCCCACCCCTGTTGTCTTGCTGCCAGGCCCTGAAGCCCCCCAAGGCTCCCTCACACCCGTCTCCCCTCCAGCGGCAGGAATCCCTTCAGCTCCCCTGGGCCCTCCTGGGGTCTTTTGTGAGGGTCCTGTACAGAGGCAGCCCCCGTAAACCCCTAGGCTCCACTCCTGGGGCTGGGCGGTTGCTGGGATGTGGCAGGTTCAAGCCTTGACGGCGGGAATGGACTGAGCTGGGGAGTGGATATGGATGCCGTGTGGGGGAACTCACCTCAGTGGGGTGCCCCTGGGCACCACGTGGGGTTCCTGAGGGCGGGCAGACCCCTCCTGGGGCCAGCAGAGCTGCCAGTGGGTGGATCAGATGCTGATGACCGGCGGGTGAGTCTGTCCACCTCTGCAGGCTTCTCAAACTGGACTGCTGCTTCCTCCAGAGACAGCAGCAAGATCCTGCTGGGGGTGGGGCTCACGGGGAGGCAGGGAAGACCAAGGAAGACAAGCAGGCAGGAACACGGAGCCGTGAGCTCAGAGTTGGGTGTGACCAGAGTGGAGCCCCTCAGGGACACCAGGAGGATGCCGAGCTGTTGATACCTGGGGCTGGCTCGCAGCGGAGGTCAGGCGGGAGCAGAGACCTGGATGCAACGCTGGGAACTGCAGCAATCAGTGGGCGCAGGGCAGGTGCCCACAAGGCCGTGAAGGGACACCAGGGTAAGTTGGGGGAGACTCAGGAGAGCCGACGGCGGACACATCGAGGATCCGCCAGGAGGCCTGTAGGCCAGGCAGCCATGCCGGTTTTACTGCTGCAGCACCGTGTGGGCTGCTTCTCCCTCTGGCGTGTGTACTGGGACGGCCAGGGTGCTAACTGGCCACTGACCGTCCTGGGACCCACCTCTCGAGGCCCTCCCATGCCTGCAGCCCAGGCACCTGGAAACATTTCTTCTAGCACCAAAGCTCAGTCCCCTGAGCCCAGCTCTGAGGTTGCAGAGACCTGGAGTCAAATCCTGCCTCTTCCATTTACAGGCTACAGGAAAGTCACTTAGGCCCAAGCCTCAGTTTGCTAATCTGTAAAATAGAGCAGACAGTCCCTTCTTTCAAGAGCTCTTGTAAGACTGAAGGAGGTGAGGAGATGGTGGAGGGCTGGGGTGATAGAGGTGCCCTTCTGCGGCTCCTGCTGAGACTGGGAGTGGCCCTACGCTAGAGACTCAGAGCAGGAACTAGGGGAGGGTGGCGTGGTGTTTCTTCATCCGCACAACTTCAGTAATGGAGGTAGCGAGGCTGTGCCAACTTCTAGACATTTCCTGTGCTTCCAAAGCCGTGAGCACTGGCAGAGGAGTCGCTGCTGAGTCTTCCCGGATACCCCCTGCTGTGGTTGGGGTGATGAGGTCCCCTTCAGAATTCATGCTGAATCGAAATCCCCATGTGAAGGCTCTCAGAGGTGTGGCTGCGGGGCGGAGGAGTCTCAGGGCCTGAGTTTGTGAGTGGGATGAGCACTCTCGTGAAAGGCTCCAGGCTGAAGCGGGCTCTCCTGCTTCTTCTGTGCCAGGACTCAATGGGGCACCGCCGTGGAGGTAGAGGGCAGCCCTCACCAGACACCAGGTCCACTGGTGCCTTGGTCGTGACCTTCCCAGCCTCCAGAACGATAAGAAATAAACTTCTGTTCTTTATAAATGACCCAGGCACAGACATGCTGTTACAGCAGCAGAAACACGACCTTTCAGTGACGTTGGGGCATCATGTTGGGGCCTCCCTCAGGCGAGACATGGAGCGATGGGAGAGGGAGGAGTATGCGGAGGATGAGGGAGGGCCAGTCACTGGCCCCCAGAGAGGGCAGACATAAACAGGCCTGCAGCCTAGCTTTTAATCTCTTCGATTTTTTCCAGTTTGTTTCATGAACCAAATGCTTAAGAAAGAAACTCCAGCCTCTCCCGACCCTGCCTTTCCTCTTTGATCCCTGAGCTGCTAATATTAAAGAAGTCCCAAAAGAGAGCTTTGAAAACATCCTGGATGGCTCCCAGCCCCTGGAGAGGCACTTGGGAGCCCTGGCGGGCCTGCCCGGAGGGTGTGTGGAGTTTATCCCTCCTGCAGGGCCTTGGGCAGTGAGGCCTTGCACTGCCGCGAGCTTCCTGCAGGGAGTCTGTCTGGCTTCCAGGACTCAGCTCAGCGCCAGTCCTGCCGCGAGACGTCCGCACAAGGCACTGGAAGTGCCCGGCACTGCCCACATTTGCCCTGCCCTTGTCTGGTGTCTTTTCATTTATGGCATCAGCCAGTGTCAGGTGGCTTGGGCTGCGCTCTGTGTGTTGTCCCAGCAGCCTGTGGTCTCCATGCTTGTGTGGGAAGAGCCTATGCCTGTGCTGAAACCCAGGAGGCCCATACCTGCAGCTCAGCACTTCACAGTTTGTGAAATTCTGGCAACATTGTATGTCTGCTTGAAGATCCATGCTATTTTGGCCAGTATTATTCTTGCTGCCTCTTCCTCCTCCTCACCTTCCTCTTAGTGGTGTGATCTCCCTGAACAGGATCAGCTCCCTAGGCTCAGTGGGCAGTGGACACGCGGGCTGCTGTGTGCTGGTCCTTGCATGTGCAGCCCGTGACCTCAGCATCCTTAACCCCCCTCATCCTTACATCCCCACCACTGCCTGTTACAAGGCCACAGGTCTCGCCTGGCCAGGGAGCAGAAGGAGACTGGGGTGTGGCGGAGGGACTGGACGGGGTGGGCTGGGCTGGGGAGTCATGCCTGAGCTAGATGCTGTTCCCTAAGCTTTCCTCAGGCCCAAGTGATCTGAGCTCCACATCAAGCCCAGAAACCTTCTAAGCCAGACCTCTGCTTTGGCTCTGAGAGGTCAGGGAGGAGGCCCTGGCCATCCCTGGCCCTGTGTGTCACGGGAGGAGCCCTCTCTGTTTGCTGTGTGTGTTTGCTCTCCTATCTGCAGGAATTCGCCTCACCCAGTGGGAGAGGCCCAGAATGCCTGGGATAGGCCTCACCAGGACCCATGGAATTGCAAGGTACCAGAGCCCAAGGCTGTGAAGAGAACCAGCAAGGACACCAGCTGGGCACCCCCGGGGCAGAGGCAAGGAGGATGCAGGCGTGGCCCACACCGTTCTCAGATGGGACGGCACTACACTTGCCACCACCCTCACGCCCGGCACTCAGACAGGAGCTTCGCCACCGTGACGGCCAGAGGCAGAGAGGCAGGCGGCAGAGTGCTGCCTCCTTCCGCCTGTGGCAGGGCAGGGAAGGCCACTGCCCACGCGTGGTTGCCAGTGGCCGTGTATGGGAAAGCACCCGGGAGAGTGACGCTGCCATCCTGCCCGCCTGTGCTGCCCAGCGCTGCACATGGTGCTACAGTAAGTCCCCGACTGTCACAGATGCAAATGGACCTCACACGACAAACGTGGCAGATGCAGACCCTGAAGCAGCTCTCCCTGGCCCTGCGCCACCCTTTAAGGTAACTGTAAAAGTAAAGATGGATTCTTTGCAGTATTTGTGTGTTCCTTTTTTATGCTTTCCATTGTATATTTGTGTCAGGGTACGTTCGACTCACTTTTCAGATTTACAGATGAACCTGACTTTCAGACATTCTCTGGGAAGGAAACTCGTTCATGAATCAGGGACTTATTTTGCTTTTTTTTTTTTTTTTTCGTGGCACTGGAGATCGAACTCATATCCTTGTGCCTGCCAGATAGGCGCTTAAGCCACTGAGCCAAACTCCCAGCCCTGGTGTTTTGAGGCAGGGTTGCACTATGTAGCTCAGGTCGGCCTTGTGCTCGCGTTGTAGCCCAAGCCAGCCTCGAACTCACAACGCTTCTCCTACCTCAGCCTCCCGAGTGCTGGGATTAAAGGCGTGCGCCACCAGGCTGGACTTACCTTGCTTTTGAGGAACTGAGCCTGCCGTCCTAGGGGACATCTATTCATGTCAAGGGACATCTGCTGTGGTGGGCAGAGCCACTGGCATCTTGGAGGACAAAGACGCCGTACCATCCTGTGCTGCCCAGCGTGGGCCAACACGTCTGCCATGCTGCCGCTGAGACACAGGCGTGTGACGTTTGCCACCTGCCCCTTTCGCTGAATAACTTTCCAGAACATCTTCCCAGGAAGTCCTGCCATCCTCACATGGCATTCCTGAAGGTCAGATTGCTGATGGCACCTAAGTGGCCCTGTCTGCACCCAAGTCTGACCGACCATTCAAGGGACAGTGACTGAGCACCCTATCAGAAACTGGGCCTTCTTCTGGGAGCTTTGAGGGCCCTTCCTCATCCTGCCCCAGCCTCATCCAGCTGCCTGCTCTATAGACTGTGTGAGTATCAACCAAATCAGGCAGGGCGCTCTTGGAGATTCATAAAATGGCATGGGTGACTTGGAATCAGCTGCCATGGGAGCCCAGCCAGGGCACTCCTCTGTGAAGGGGCCAGTGGTGAGGGATGCCCAGGGCGGGGGAAGTGATGGGGGCAGGGTATGGGGCAGGGTGTGGGGCGGGGTATGAGGGGGTTCCTCCTGGAGGGGCCTGGCCAGAGGACCCGTGGCAGATCATGTCCGTCCAGAGCCACTGAGAGCCCTGCTGCTCTACGCAGCCTGACAGCCGCTCCATCGCCCCTTTAAGGAGCGTTCGGAGCCCCATTCCCACGCCGAAGCCCCAGGGGCTACAGGGGCGAGAGAGATGAGGCGCAGCTGTCACTGGGTGGGGGGGCTGTGGACGGGCCTGGCCGGGGCCCGTGGGCGGGGCCGGAGCGGGGCGGGGTCTGCGGGGGGCGGGGAGTGGGCGCGCCCGGGGCTGGGGCACACACTGGCGGCGGCGGCTGCGGCTGGGCAGCATGGGCTGGTGGTCTGGCCGCTGCACGCTCCTTGTGCTCTGCGCTCTGCAGCTGGTGAGTGCCGGGCCCGGCCCGCAGTTCCGCGCCAGCGCCAGGAGCTCCAGGATCGACGGCGGCGGACGCCCGGCACCGCCAGTGGGGAGCGAGGACCCCCGGCGCGGCATCCCGAACCGCGGGGACAGTTGCCGGGGAGCGGCTGGAGGGCCCGGCCCGGAACAAAAGCAGTTCGGCAGGGGTGTCCCTCGGCGGGCCGCGTCACAAGCCCCGTGGGACTCTGTTGCGCGCCGTACCCACACGTGTCCAAAGGCACGTGTCGCCGAGTGTGCGCCAGGAGCTTTGCCAGACCAGCCCCAGGCGCAGAGAGGGCAGCAAAGTTCCGTGCCTGCGACCCGCCGTGCAGATGGGGTGTGCTCGGGTGTGGGAGCGCCCTGAACCCTGTCCACCCCGGCCTGGGAGAGATGCCGGGAGGGCGGGAGAGCGGGAGCCCGGAGCCCAGGGCTGTGCCCACATCTTTCTGCCTGGAAATGAGAAAGCCCCCTGGGTCAGAGCTGTGTCAGAGAACTTGGTGTCCCTGGCCAGCTTTCCAGGGCCCTCGAGTCTGGGTCCCCGGGGACTGGAAGCCTGGACCTGTGCTCTGGCTGCCCTGGGAGGAGGGGGTTGAACAAAGGTTGGTTCGCCTGGCTGGGAGGCGTCTGCCGGATGCTAATGGGCTCTGCATCTCGGGTCTTGAAGAGGAAACGCTGCTTTGTTGTCTCCAAGACTGGGTGTGGGCAGTGGGCTCGGCTGGACAGGGTGTCTGCTTGTCCTTCCGAAGCCAGTGGTTCCGGAGGAGGAACGGGCTGTTTCTAAGAAGTTTTAGAGAACTTGGGCACCCCAGCTGTGCAGTTTGGGGCAGCACAGGCGGTGAGTCACCCCTCCCGGTACGAGAGAACTGCCTGGTCTTGGGGACCCTGGGGCCCTGCAGTCCTGTCACTGTCTTTCAGGAGGGGCTCTCGGGGAAGGAGGGGCTCAAATGCCTGGCCACGTACTGTACTGTGGGATGGTAGGGCTGAGCCCACCTGATGCCAAGGCTTAGCATCTACAGCCAGTCTAGGGGAGAGAAAGTGCAGAGGCTTGTGGGGCTGCTAACTGGCTTCCTGTGTTGCGTTTGGTGTGAAGATGCTCTCCGAGGGCTGAGATGTGGGCTGGGGTACAGGGGTACAGGCTGATGAAACAGGTGTTCAACTGGAACGGGAGTCTAGGAAGGATGTGGCCCTGGGGTGTGGAGAGGTCAGTCTTGTCTGCTGTGGACATTTTTGACAGGCACTTGGAAATCTGGTTGCCCCTAAGAGGGAAGGGTCAACTTGGCGTGAGGGCACAGGCTGCCCTGAGGGGCCGCTCCCCAGCTCACTCTCAGCCAGGCCAGCCAGGCCTGGGCAGGTCTGGCCCAGCTGCGAGCACAGGGCCGATTGCAGCAGGGAGCTGTCAAAGGCTTTTTGTCCTGGGCTGGCTGGCGGTTGGGGCCATCCACCGTTCCTCCCCTGCCTCCGGGAGGAAGAGGCCCTCTGCCACCCACCACTCTGCTCGCTGTCTGTGAGTGGGGGGCCGGGGAAGGCTGGGGGGTGTGTCCTGAAGAGTGGAGCTCTTTTTCTGACAAGCGAGAGAGTTTTCTTGTTACCAAGTTACAGGACAAAGGGCTCAAGCATCTCTCCCAAATGAATAGTGTGAACTTCACCCATTCTGAGCCATCCGGGCCTGCTCAGCCGTTCCCAGGCCTCCCTCTGCTGTGATCAGGGAGTCGGGACCACAAAGGGGCTGGGGCTGGGTCCTGGCAGGGCCTCCGGCCCTCCATTGCCCTCCCAACTCAGCCTTAGTTTTGTTAATGTGGCCGCAAGGCCACAGAGTGACAGGAGGGACCCAGCATGGAACCCCAGCGCCGGGACACCCCCAGGCTACAGGGTCTCCATTCTTGAGGCCACCCCGAGGCTGTGTAGGGCTGGTCCCAGCCCCTGTCCTGGGCCTCCTTTGATAGTGCCAGGGAAAGCAAAGTGGGCCTTGGGTGGCTGCGGGAGGAGCTGGGGTCCATCTTCATCCTCCCATCCTCTGCTCCTCGTGGTGGGGCGCAGGCAGGGCAGGTCCCCCTGCTGTGAGTGCTGTCCTCTGGGCAGGGAGGGTGCCCTGGGACTCAGGGCTGGCCAGCTGTGTGTGAGGGGATCCGACTCCTTGCAGGTCCTTGTAGGTCCTGCCCGCTGCCCTCCAGGTCTTCGCTCACACTCATCCCCGCACCTGGGGTCTCGCATCCTCCCCACCACACCTGTGTCCCGGAGCCTCCAAGCCATGCCCGTCTGGGCCTGTAGAACCTCGCCGAGTGTGGGATCCCTGGGCTCTGATCTGTCAGTGGCGTGGTGCAGCCGGTCAATACAAGGCCAGCCAGGGGCTCCAGGCTGAGTCCATCCTGCTCATGGCCGCCTGGCAGGCTCAGGGCACAGAGAGGCAGGGAGAGGCTGGGCCTCTGCTTTCAGATGCTGTTTTCTTCGCCCAAAATGTGTGCAATGGAGAAGCTTCTGTGTGAGGCCTCCTCTGCTATGGGGGCAATGTGGGGAAGGGGCCAGCTGAGCCCGGCCCTTGGGGAGGGTGCTCCAGGTGTGGGAGGCTGGTTCCAGGCCAGAAAGCAGCAAGGCCTTCGCAGATGCTCTCTGCCCTCTGCCCGGGTGCGCAGGTCGCTCGCTGTGTGAATGCCCAGGGCGGGCTGCCGCTGCTGTGTGCCGGTGATGCTGCCGGTCCCAGATACCCTTCCCAAATATGGTGTTTCTAGCGGCACTAAAGAGCTGCCAGCTTGGACCAGTTTGCAGTGTCCCATTTCTTCTGTTTCCTTTCGGTGGTGACAGTCCGTGGCTGTCAAGACCCACTGGCTTCTGAGCTGTGGCTCGCTGTGATCTCACTGCCTTCTGTGGCCTCCTCCGAGGAAGCCAGGGCCCAGAGTCCCAGGCCCCTGCCTTGCCTCTGTGGGTGTTCTGAGGTGGCCTCGCTGTCCCCCTGGCCCACCCTTGAACCAGTCAGAACCTGACATACCCCACTCTCTGGGCTTTGTTCCCAGGTGACCGTGGGTTAGGACGTTAGAGCCGTGAAGCTGCCTCTCCCGAGGGGCAGGTGTCGGAGCTCTGCCTCTGGGGTCACGGCAGCTCAGTGGTCTCCTCCCTGGTGCAGATGCTGGAAGGGGCTGGTGTGCTGGCTCGGGAGGGCTGTGTGGGTGGGCACAGTCCTTCCACAGGTCCATCACACTTGGGGCTCGACTTGTCCTTTGCAAGGGCTCATAGTGCTGGGAGGTGGGGAGGACCTGCTGGGCCAAGCAAGGGGCCAGCCGAAGTGCCTGGTTAGTGAGAGAGGGGGCCTCCTGCCTGGAGGCCAGAGCTACCTGCCTGAGAGACGCTGAGGGTGGGGCTGCCCGCTGGGCTTCCCAGGCAGGGACCCAGGAGGACGGTGAGGGGCCCTGGGGAAGGAGCACTGGGCTTGAGAGGGAAGAGACTGAGGGTCCACCTGGCTGAGATGAGAATGGGCAGCCTGGGGGTGGATCTGGGGTGACAGAGCTGTGGGTGTGGGGTGCAGGCCTGTACCCCGGAGCTGTGAGCCTTAGTGATGCCTGCTCCCTGAAAGTTTGTTGTGCAAAGACTGGGTCGCGGCCAGGCCGGGCTGAGGCTGCCCAGGGGCCAGTCTGGAAGGCCTGTCAGCAGTGGAGCCGGCTGCTGCCCGGGGAGGTCCCCACAATGCTTCCCCTCAAGTGGCCGGGACCCAGGGCCCATGCTAGGTGGTCCTGGCACTGCTGACTACCCACTCCAGGCTGGGCCAAAATCACTGGTCCCGAGCCCGCATTCTAGGCCCAGCTGTCAGGGCATGGGCCTGAGCTGGCGGAGCGGGGACCTGCTGGGATTCAGCAGCTTGCCAGAAGAATCTTTCCCTCAGAAAAAGTGTAAGGATACCAGCATGTGACCGCACGTCTGGGGACAGCAAGGCAAAGCAGCTCCACGGTCCCCTGACCCAGCAGGGCCCATCACTCTGCCTCTTCCTCACCCGTCTGTGTACGCGCATGTGTACGCCGTGCTCTACGCTTTTATGCGCACGTAGGTCCACATGCTCCCCAGACAAGCTCTCTGGTCACTTCTGAGTGGAGCTGGACGTGTGGCCTGAGCTGGAGCCTTGGGATGCAGAGGACCGCTGGGATAGCTCGCAAGGGCCAGGCAGGCTGTCCGTGGGGCGTGAGGCCTTCTTCCCGCTTCCCTGCCACTGCGCAGACCCAGGCTTTCCCTGCGGAGCCAGTGGTGCTGGAGCATAGGTCCCAGCCCTGTTTCTGTGTGGGGCCCTGTCTGTGGGGAGCCAGGGTCCCAGATGGGCTCTTGTCCGGGCTGTTCCAGGTCCCACCATGAGCAGACTGTGGCTGGTGAGTGGGAGGACCAGGGCCTGTTCCAGCAGCTGTGGGGACTTCCAGATCCCGGCTGAGAGCAGAGCGGGCCAAACCATGTCTAAGGCAATGCGTGGCACACAGACGCTGCTCGGGGCCTCTGTGGGCCCCCAGCCTGTGGTCCGAGTGGCTGGGCCCTGCCCTTCATCTTCTCAGCGTCCTCCTCTCCTCATGTTGGGTACTCAGTACCAGCGTTCGTTGACCCCAGAGTCCTGTTATCTTCTGGGGGAGCTCTGAGGCTTCCTGGGGACCCTTCTCTCCCTGGCTGTTTTCATCCTGAGTGGCCCAGCTCAGTCTAAATCTACCTGACAGCGCTTCTGTGCTTCTCTCTGGGGTCAACAGACAGGGCGGAGCTCTTGGGGCCACTCTACCTCCCCCTAGGGTGGCTTCTCGCTCCCTTTCTCCCATGGTGAGGTCATGATGTCGAGTGCCTTGTGCTTGAGACTGAGGGAGCCTCGTTTGCTTCTCGGGACATGAGCAAGCTCCCCTGTGGCTGTCTGCCACCCTGTGCCCTTGCATTAATGATGCTTGGAAGAGGGACACAGCGGGCTTCATTGGGAGGCCAGGGTGCCGACCCCTGCCCCTTAGAAGCAGCAGCCCTTCTCCCCTCCCTCCCTGGGTATGGCTCCTGCCCTGAGCCCATGTGGCTGGAGCCTTGGGTGCTGTAAAAGTGGAGGGCAGGAGCCGGGTGTGGTGGCACACACCTTTAATCCAGCACTCCGGAGACTGAGGTAGGAGGAGCCTTGTGAGTTTGAGGCCGGCTTGGGCTACAACTCGAGCACAAGGCTGGCCTGAGCTACATAGTGCAACCCTGCCTCAAAAAACCAGGGCCAGGAGTTTGGCTCAGTGGCTCAAGTGCCTGTTTGGCAGGCACAAGCTTGTGAGTTCGATTCCTGGTGCCACAAAAAAAAAAAAAAAAGAGTGGAGGGCAGAGGGGGACCCCTCCCCACGCCCTTTGGCCTGGGTAGAGTGCCCATGGGGGCAGAGCTGCTGCATGCGGTCCCAGGGCCGCCCAGGAGGTACAAGGCAGAGGCCCCAGCACGGGTGGGACAGGGCGGAGGTTCGGATGGGCCCAGGTAAGGCGCTGCCTCCAAGCGCGGCCTGGCTGGCACCGAGCTAAGGAACATAGGCTCCCTCTTGAGACTTCTTGCAAATGGCCCCCACAACCTCGGGCCCTGGGCTATGGCCAGGGGAGTCCCTGAGGCAGCTGCCTCCTGGGCTGCAAAACACAGCCTGGAAGAGTGGAGCGGAGCTGGGCAGGAAGGACCCAGTGTTCTGCTTGGGGTGGACGTCTGTGGCCTGCTGACCCTGTGACCATGGGCAGCTCCACCCCCAGCCACTGTGCTGTGAGGCCATGTTGGAGAGGCTGCCCCTCACCTCTGTGCTCGCCCTGCTCTGGCTGCTGCCCAGCTCAGCCAGTGCTGGGTCTCAGCCTATACACCTCAGGGACCCCTGTGAGTACCAGATGTCGCGCAGGGCTGGGGACCATCTTCTTAGCTGTCCCAGTGCCTCTTAGCACTGGAGCCAGGGTCCCTGGCACCTGGGGAATGCTGCCCCCAGTCCTGCTCTCCCTCCTGAATGTGGCCAGCCCCTTCCAGCCCTTGCTGGACATGCTTTTTTCTCCCAAATGCAGCAGCTCTACCTCCCAAAAGTGGATATGGCAGTGTTTTTTTTTTTTTTTTCAGCACTTTGGATTGAACTCACAACCTTGCACCTGCCTGATAGGCACCTGCCTGATAGGCTGAGCCAAACTCCTGGCCCAGTTTTTTTGAGGCAGGGTCGCACTGTGTCGCTCAGGCCGGCCTTGCGCTCACGTTATAGCCCAAGCTGGCCTCGAACTCACAATGCTCCTCCTACCTCAGCCTCCCGAGTGCTGGAAATAAAGGCATGCGCCACCACACCCGGCTGGCAGTGTTTTCTGTTGCTGTCTCTGCCATAGCTCATTTGTGGGGAGCTGGTGAAAGATGAATGAATGGATGGATGGATGAACAAATGGATGGATGGATGGATGGATGGATGGATGGATG
>RJWM01006265.1:0-49938 GCA_004363535.1 Dasyprocta punctata | reverse complement strand
GTGCAGGTGCAGCCAGCCTGCCCGGGCACAGATGCCTCACCCAGGCCCACTGTCCCCCAGGCAGCTACAAAGCTGGCACGTGGCAGAGGCCGCCGGCCTGAAGACAGTGGGCCGAGCACCCTGTGCAGATTCAGGGTCTCAGCCGCGTTTCTGGGCTGGTGCTTCCCGTTTATTTGCCTCTGCCACCTGTGAGTTAGAACAGCGAATGGGGGAGGGTTGCTCAAGGAGAACACCCTGTGGTGACACTCAGGGCCTAACGGATGTATTTGGAGTATTTTGGGTTGTTTGGTTTTATTTATTTATTTATTTTGTTTCTTTGTTTTTTGAGATAGGGTCTCCCTGTGTAGTCTGGGCTGGCCTTGACTTGTGAGGATCTTCCTGTCTCAGCCTCTTGAGTGCTGGAGCTATACATGTATGCCTCAATGCCTGATTTTACTTGGAGATTTTCATTAGAAGGGACAAGCAGAAGGTCCTCAGTGCTTGTGACAATTTAGCAGGAGTTCGTGGTTTGGCCATCATAGAGGGGGTGGTTAGGGGAGAGGGATCTCAGTCTGCTCCTGGACCTCAGGGCCTGGTGGGTAGGCTTGGGCCTCCTCTAGGGTCCACTGGCTTCACTCCCCTCCTGCTTCTAGGTCACCATCCTGGAGAGGCAGGTATTTGACTTCCTGGGCTACCAGTGGGCACCCATCCTGGCCAACTTTGTCCACATCATCGTGGTCATCTTGGGGCTCTTTGGCACCATCCAGTACCGGCCGCACTACATCGTGGCGGTAAGCCCACCGTGGGTGGTGACCAGGGTGGGGTGTCCCCCGTCCCTGGCCTGTCCTGCTCCCCTCAAAGCCACCAGGACACATGGTGATCCAGACCTCGGGCTCAGACTTTCTCCAGCCTGGATGCCTAGACTTCTGACTTGGGTGGGATGGCCCTTCTGAGGGCGCCTCTAGGCTCGAGGAAATCCCTGAGCTGAGTGTCCCGGGCTGTCAGACTCCGGGAGCCCCTGACCCTTCTGTGGATCTTCCCCAGGGGGCTGTGCAAAAGCAGGTCCCCCGACCATGGGGCTCACCTTCCCACGCCCTCTCATCTCCTTAGTATGCCGTGTGGGCAGCCATCTGGGTCACCTGGAATGTCTTCATCATCTGCTTCTACCTGGAAGTGGGGGGCCTCTCGAGGGTGAGTGACGACAGTGGGGGGCTACAAGCAGACCTGACCTGGTCACCACGGGACACTAGATGTGTGTGTGGGTGTTTGCTCATTGTGCCTTCTCATGGCGGGGAGGTTGGTCAGTGCACAGCTCTATCCCCAGCACTGAGACCACCCTGGCCAAGTTGGTGCCTAGGAAAGCAGGAAAGTGATTTATGGTCAGTGAAAGGTGTCGACGGGGTCAGCAGGCTGGGGCCTCCGGCTGCAAAGCACACCATGAAGGCTTCCTGGAGGAGGGGACCTCAGAGCCCAGGCAGTACAGTGTGGGGGGGAGAGGCCAGCCCGGTAGAGGTGTGCGGGAAAGACACTGACAGGCTGGACAGGGCCAGGGCGCAGGCAGGGCGGCACCCGGCTCCCATAACCAAGTGCGTCTTCTGCCCTGGCCATCTGTGCTGGCCTGGTTGGGTGAACCTCGGGGTGAGCCAGCTGCTCCAGGCACTTTGCACGTGGCCCTGGGGCCCAGGGTGGCCTGGGTTCCTGCTGCTCTCTGCTGTGACCACTGCCAGCACAGATGCCCAGCAGGACAGACCAGCCCTGGTTTGTGGGGTCACACAGGAGCTGCAGTGGGGAGACTGAGGAGGCCAAACATGCATACAAGGCCAGTTTTGGCTGGGACTTGGGGGCTGGGTCACCGTGAGAATGATCCTAGGTCAGCGGGCCCAGGAAGCCTCCCAGAGCAAGGGGTGGGAGGGCCGAGGGCCAGAACCTGCGGTGATGGGGGGCACCCTTGCCTTCCTCCATGCTGACCAGTCCTGCCTTCCTGCCCCCAGGACAGTGAGCTCCTCACCTTCAACCTCTCCAGGCACCGCTCCTGGTGGCAGGAGCATGGGCCAGGCTGTCTGCATGAGGGGGCGTCCTCGACTGGACTCAGGACCCTGCGTGGCCAGGCCCTGGTATCGGGCACGGGCTGTGCCCTGGAGCCAGGCCACGTGGAGGCCCTGTACAGCGCCCTGCAGATCCTGGTGGCGGTGAGTAGGGGGGGCCAGGAAGGGCTATGGGGGGATAGAGAGGGGATGAGGCGTTGGGGCCTTAGCCCGTCCCTGTGTGGGGCCGAGCCTTTGCTGCACATGGAGGAACCAGCCTTCCTCTTGGCTGGGGTAAGGCCTTGTGCTCCTTCTCCCTACAGGTTAGGGGGTCATGATGGTTCCCAGCTGGGCGCACAACATGGGCTTCAGCCCCAGCCTCCTGACACTGCTGTGGGCAGCAGACAGCCTGGAACAGTGGCACTGAGGGCATGGAGGAAGCAGGCTGGGGGTCCTCACAGAGGCGCCTGTATCCCCGGCTCCAGGGGCTGTGCAGGCAGGGAGAAGCCAGGCCGCCTCCGAGGCAGATGTCAGCAGGGCTGGGAGAGGGGCAGAGACCCCAGCCCGGCTGGTCCAGCTGCAGAGTGAGTCCTGTTGGTAATGCATTTGTTCCTAAGGCGGCCTGGTGGGCTTGGGCCTGCCCTCGTGGGTGTGGAGCGTCCTACTCCCAGAGCCACAGGGACCTTGGGGAGAAGGCAAGGCGGGCTGCACCTCCCGGGGCCCAGCGGGGTTGGTGCTGGTGCCCGGTTTGCTTCGCTCCGAGCCACAGCCTGGCCGAGACCAGACCTGGCAGGACACAGGGAGCAACCGCGGCGGTCTGGCCCAGTGCTCTTGGTGCCGGAGGCTGCCGCAGCCCCCAGGATTGCAAGTGAACCCCCAAGGCCTAGTGCTGCTTAGTGGAGGGGCCGGTTCTGCACCCAGGAAATCCTGCTTCCTTCTGATGGCCTTCAGTCATGCAGTCCCCAGTGTGGCCACCTTCCCCTGTGTTCTTGCCGAGCTGGTCCCTCCTGGCTGCGGGGCCCCTGGAGGACACCTCTGCTCTTTCCAAGACCCACCACATCCTGTCCCCAGCCAGTACCCCTTAAAATATCTCTCCTGTGTGCCCCAAGTCCTTCAGGTGACAGTGGGACCGACGGAGTCTGTGGGCTGTGCTGGGGTGGAGAGGGGGTGGTTTTGAAGCCAAGGCCGGGGCGTTGTCGCACTCCTCAGGGCTGTCACAGCACCTTGGCCCTGGTGGGAAGTGGGAACCGGGAGTCACCAACTCCAGGAGCTGTGCTGTGCAGGGGCAGCCCTGCAGGGAAGTGGCCAGGACACGTGGCCTGTGTCTCCTGCCCTCCAGTTTCCTGCTGGGCTCCCCACTGGCCAAGCAAGTCAGAAACTGCATCCTGTCCACACTGCCGGCCAGGCTCCCACAGGACAGGAGCAGGATGCTGCCCGGAGGTGCAGGCCGGACCTCCCGGGCTCAGGGCCACCGGGCCTGACTGCACCTGCTCTGGGGGACTCTCAGTGCTTCCACGTTTTGTGGAAAAGGCTGTCTGCTTCTCTCATGACGAGCTGGGCGGAGGCAGCCTCTGAGGTCCCCACCAGGGTCACCCAGTCAGCTGCGGTAGTGCCGTGTGGTTTGCTGTCCCATGGTGACACTGGGCTCTGGCTGCTCCCTTCCCTGTGAGTCCCTGTCACCCGAGGCGCCTGGCCAGCCTGACAGCATCCCTGGGAGCCTCCCCCTCGGGCCCCTTCCCAACATCCTGTTGTCCTCACTGAGTGGGTCGGAGGGAGAAGCCGGTGCCGCCTGGAGGAGGGAGCTCAGGAGGCCATGCAGATCCATCTGCGGTTCCGTTTCACAGAGGAAGAAACTGGGGCCCAGGAGAAGCAGGGCCTTGGTGCTCCCACACACACCCGCGGAAGCCCCCACTGAGCACGCCCCATGGCCTCACTGCTGGCCTCTCGGTGTCTTCCAGCTCCTGGGCTTTGTGTGCGGCTGCTACGTGGTCAGCATGCTTACGGAGGAAGAGGACAGCTGTAAGTGCAGCCGCAGCACAGCCTCCAGCCAACATCTGAGTGGGACACATCCAGGCCTGTGGGGGCGGGAAGAACAGCCAGGCCGGGGACAACTCTGGGGTTCCGTCCTGTGGGGCCTGAGGCCCCTTTCAGCAGTGTGCCCGTGCCAGTGGTGGCCCTCGCTCCCTGCTACAGGCCTGAGCAGAGTGGGGGCAGTCCATGGGCTCCAGGGCTCAGCTATCCTCCAGCTCAAGGGCTAGGCCTGTCCTCGTGACTGTAGTGGCCCCAGGAGGAAGGTCTGAGCCCCCAGGGGTACAAGCCACCTGTGCTGCTGGCCACAGATGTTCACGTCAGGCCCTTGGTGGGAGGAGGCCCGCTGGGTGCATTGTTCTTTTCCCTCTACTTGTGAACTCTTTTCAACTTCCTGTTTGCCACAAGACGCAGTAACGCTCCTGCGTCTCAGGAGGACCCTGCAGAGAGAGGCCAAGTCAGGTCAGGGCTGGGCGCTGCTGTGGGCAGAGCCTTCGCCTGGGTCTGAATGATAATTCGGAGCACCCTGCACCTGGGAGTTGGGTGGTTGACTCTGCCCCAGCAGCCTTCAGCCCCTGTGCTGTCTGGACCACAGAGGGCCATCGGTGAGGCAGCGGGACTGCGTGCTGACACTTGAGGGACATTTTAAGGCAGGAGTTGGGCCTGGGCTCAGAAGTGCACTTACTCTGCCCAGCAAGTCCCTGCCTCTGTATGGGACAGGCAGCCGCGAGGGGCAGGCGATGGGTGTCTGTGGACGAGAAGGGAGGGCGGACGGAGGAGCCTGGCGGGGGGCGTGGCCCCATCCTGGGCTGTCCTCTCCACCCATCCCCCTGCTGGAACAGTGAGGCCTTCAGATTTTCCAGCCAGGAGATCACACACAGTCAGTGCCCCAGCGGGATTCCTCCGCGGCTCTGAGACCAGACCTGGGCCTGGTTTGGGGCGGAGCCTGCCCGTTGCCCTGGTAGTGGGAGTGTTTCCCATGGGGCTCGCTTTCTGTTCTGCCATCTGTTCCATTGTTTGGGTTTTCTTTTATTTGGGTCTTGATTTCTTTCAGTTGATTTCATTGGTGGACTTGATCCATTTCCTCTGTACCACGTTAATGAAAAGTCATCCAAGCTCTTGTGCAAGCAGGCGCAGTTGTAAGTATGGCCCGCTGAGCCTGCTCCTCGGGCGGTCTGGCTGACGGGGCGCTCACAGCGCGAGGCTCCTCTCCTTGAGTGGTCTCATCAGTCATCCGTCTGTCTGTCTGTCTGCCCATTTATCCATCCAGCCATGCATCATCATTTACCTGCCTCCCCTTTCTAAGATCAACCTAACGTCTGGCTGAGTTAGTTACCAGGACTGAGTTAGTAACCAGGACTAGTTACCAGGCAGCCCCAGGACTCAGTCCTTCTTCCCAGGCTTGGAGCCCCGCTGTGACAGCGTCACAGGTCCCAGGTCCAGAGGACGGGGTGATGACAGGTCACTTCCAGGAGTGGGACTGAGTGACTCTCCAGGGGAGCATTAGTGTCCTGACTTGGAGGGTCAGACTTCTTTTCTAGAAGGCAGCGCTTGTGGCTTTGCAGACCCCAGGCCTTGGGGTGGGATGGCCAGGCTCCTAGCCCACTCTGTGATGTAGCCTTGGCCGCGCTGCCCTGTCCAGAGCAGTTCTAGGTTTCGGGGTCAGAAGAGGAGTTGAGTGGTTCTTTTGTCAGGAGTGTGGCCTCTCCCGGCTGCCCAGGCCTTCTGTGGCATCCCCTGGCTGTCCACCTGGCAGCCTCCAGCCCTCCTGGGAGTAAAGGCCTGCCACGGCCGGCCAGGGGTCATCATAGGTACCCAGAGTCCAGCTCCCAGGACAATCGAGTGAGGAAGTAAAGCCCTCGGGAGGGGAGGATCCTCTCTCAAGCCCTGAGTCTAGGCCGCCACAGCGTTGACCACGGGTGGAGGGGGTGGGTGCTGCCCAGAGCCTGGGCTGTGGCTGGGCCTGGCAGACCTCACTGATGGCACGGGCCTTGGGCTTTTCCTACAGTGGGGAGCCTTGGTGGGCAGGAGGACCCAGGTGAGACCCGCACTCTAGGCTCGGCCCTTTGGCCCCAACCCTGTTGCCGTGTCTTGGGCTGGAGTGAGCAGAAGTCAGGGCCCAGCCTGCCCTAGGGAGGC
The DNA here is from genome assembly GCA_004363535.1 of Dasyprocta punctata. NCBI lineage: Eukaryota > Metazoa > Chordata > Mammalia > Rodentia > Dasyproctidae > Dasyprocta > Dasyprocta punctata. The sequence continues at coordinate 43,768 of RJWM01006265.1, read as the reverse complement.
AGGAGTCTAGCTCCTCTGTCCCCAGCCCCCTTTTGCCAAAGGCCAGCAAAACGTTTGCGTTTCGAGTTCTCCAGAGGAGGGGACACGGCCCTTCCTGACTCCCGCCTTGCCTGCAGGCCTGTGTAAGTGAGGTGGCAACCAACCCCGCCCTGAGACCGCCGGCTTCAGCAGCTGCCGGCCACGCCTCGGAGACCCTCTGCCTGGGACACATGCCTGCCCTGCACACTGCAGGTGACACCAGCGCCTGCTCGTGTCGCCTTGGACAGCAGCCAGGGCGGGGTGGGCAACAAGGTGGGAACGGTTTATAATCTCCTTTTTCTAAAAAAAAAGAAACAAAGGAGAAGAAAAGAAAAGGAAAGAAAGAAAGAAAACACACAAAAGAAAGTGAAGAGAAAACCAGAAAACCACATTCCCGGTCACGGTGGCCAGCGCTGGGATTTCAGCTCCATCCACAGCAGGCCTGGACTGTTTTCTGAGGAGCCCCCTCCTTGGGTGTCCTGCCCCCGGGTGGCTGGACCCACCAGCCGTGACCCTGCTGCCAGGGGAGGGACAACCCCACCAGGAGGTCCACAGAAACCACCTCGGCCCTCTGGGGCCCACCTTGCACGCTCACCAGCCCCATGGGAATGGAGTTTGATGACAGCCCTGGTGTTGAGCTAGGCAGCCCCACTCTGCCTGAGCCGTGGGCCGGCACAGGACTGCGGGGCCACCGCACGGCACGAGGCTCTTGTGACACAGCTGGCACTGCTAAAAAAGAAGGATTTTGGGCAAACAGTCCCGAAGGTAAATAAAAGGACGTGGCCCACAGCCCGAATTTCCCTGCACCATGGAGCTCAGTGGGTCCCAGGAGGAGCCCGAGGGCAGCAGGACAAGGGGCAGGGAGGGGAGGGAAGCAGGAAGCAGAGTTTGAGGAGCAGCCTGGAGCGGGGGAGGTGCCGCCCTGCTGGTGAGGGTGGGGCTGGAGTAAGTGGGGACACTGGGTTCTGGAACCCAACCGGAGCTGAGAAACATCCAGAGGAAACCCTTCACCATATTTATTTTCAAAAGTATCCAAATAAGCCAGGCTTGGGGGTACATGCCTATAATCCCAGCAGTCTGGGAGACTAAGGTGGCAGGATCCCAAGTTCAAGCCCAGTCTGGGCAACTTAGTGACTTAGTAAGACCTGCCTCCAAATTTAAAAATATATATATTTTACAAAGGACTGAGGGTGTAGTTAAGTGCAAAGGGCCTGGGTTCAATCCTCAGTAGAGCACACACACACACACACACACACGCACATGCACACACGCACACACGCACGCAGCTCCAGTAAAGCCACTCCCCAGGTCTAGCAGGCGTCCTCCTCCATGCTGGCCTGTGGTCCAGGAATCAGGGCTGGCTAGTGGTGGATGACAGCTCTGCTGTCCTCAGGAGATACCTTGCGTGGTCTGGGACAGGCTGAGGCCGATACGGTGCCCACCTGGTGGTCCACCTGGCCAGCCGCAGCACCTGGAGGGGCAGCGGAAGGCACAAATGAAGCCGGGCTCCCTCGGGCTTGTCCACTGAGCTGTGGGTCAGGCTCTAGGGAACTGAAAATTCTCAAGTGCATCTTGAGGGCACACTGGCTTTTGGGAGCTTTTGAGAGCCCTGAGAAAGCCATGGCTCCTGTCCTCAACACATACAGGGGTCCCTAGCCACTGCTAAAATAACATGGTTGGTGTGGTCTCATCCATGGATCCCCACCTGGCCCTGCTAAGGTCTGGGGTGCAGGGCTGGGGCTGAGTGGATGATTAGGACAGGACCTCTGCACTGAGAGGAGGAAAGAAGATTGACCGGGAGTGGAGGCGGTAAGAAGCGCTGCCCGCAGCTGGCCCTGGATGCTGCTCCTGGTTGAGGACCACAGGCGCCAGGACCGCTCAGGTCGTAGCTGGGCAGGAGGCACTCACCTGGCCTAGGACAGGAAGGTGCGCACGCAGCTGCGGATGGGCGCCCTGCAGATGGGGCATAGCTGTAGGCTGGGGGCGCACTCTGCGCAGACCAGGTGGCCGCATGGCACGAAGACGACTGAGACGGCGCGGTCCAGGCACACCTTGCACCTCCTCTCCTCCTGCAGCCGCCGCAGCTGCTCCTGCACCTCCCCAACTCCCAGGGCTGGAGAAGCCACCGGCACACTCAGGGGCTGGGTCGGCTGCCTACTCAAAGGGGACAGGCTTGTGACAGGGGCCCCCTCTGCGTGGCTGGCAGTGCCCTGTGTCCTGCCTCCTGACTTGCCCAGGCACAGGGGTTGGACCCACCCCGGTCCCTGCGCCGAGTGGACCTCGGCAGCACCTGGCTCCCTGCTATCTTCAGGCTGGATCTCTTTGGGTGGGAGTGGCTCAGGACCCCCATGGACAGAAGCTGTGGGCGGTTAGGAGCAGACTCGAGGCCTTGCCCCTGAGGAGAAAGCAAGGCCCAGCCCAGGGCCAGGTCCGGCAGCCGGCCAGGTCTGGTTCTAACCAGGAAAGCAGAATGGCACGACTTTGGAGCACCCTTGCTCCCCCACACAGGACAGACCTGAGGCTGGAGGCTTTCCGGAAGAGGCGTCCGCCCCTCTGGCGAGGGCACTTTGCCCATTTTGCCCCTAAGGCAGCAGCCACAGACGCTGCGTGCTGGGGGCGTGGTGACGGGCTGTGCCCAGAGCGGGGGGCAAGGAGCGAGACAGGAGGTGGGCAGCGGCCCGAGGGGTGGCAGTACCTCCGGCCCCTGCTGCCTGGTCCCCGTCTTCTTCCTGAAGCAGGTCAGCCCCTAGCTGTGATGCAGACGTCCTGGTGGGGACCTCTGGGTCCTGATCCCACGCTGCCCACTCTTGCATGCCCCTGGCATCTGAAGGCAGAGAGCAGGGGAGGGCAGGTCCTTCTAGTGTGCTCCATCGGCGCCTGCCTGGGGTCTGCGTCTCGCAAGGCACAGTGCAGGGTTGGATCCCCTTAGACTGAGGGGCTGCATGCCTGGAGGTGCCACCCTCACGGGAGGACTGCAGCTGCCGGTGCCCAGGGAAACAGCATGGGCCGTGCCCCAGGGCTCTCACCTGGGGGGCCAGCAGGGGCTGCATCTTCTGGTTCTTCCCATCGGTCCTGTTGGGAGACATCCTTCTTGGATAAACGTGTGTGGGGGAGCCACTGTCCGCCAGAGTCCCGAGGAGAGAAACTCACCCAGGAGCTGGGCATCGGGGAATAGGCTTCTTGGATGCTACGGACAAAGCCCCTTCCTTTGGACTGGAGCAGGAATTGGCACCTGAAGAAGGGGGTTCGAGTCCCACAGTTAGGGCCCCGCTGCCAAGTGCAAGGTGGAGACCCCTTTGGGCTGAGGCTGAGCCTCCCGGGCTCCCGCCCTCGGGTGCTCACCGCAAAGGCTGTCTTGGAGGCAGGCCCTGAGCATCGAGGGTGGCCTGGGAGCAGAATAATTCCCCCCTCAGCCCTTCCAGGGAGGGGCCCGCTTGGGGAGTCTGCTGTCCTCAAGGGACTGTGGAGGACCAGAGGCGGGGCCAGTCCTGGTCTTGCCGGACGTTCCGAGGCCCATCCCTGCCCAAGCCCGGTTACCTGGGGAACCACTTGGCGTGCTCAGTCCAGGGGTCGTCCCCGTGCTCCCAGCTCTGCAGGCCCCCATGGCAGAAGAAGCACCTCACCTTGTCCTGCTGGCCTGTGTGCCGCAGAGAAGCTGGCCCCAGCCCCTGCACGCGCCGGGGGCCCTGCCTGGGCGACCCCTCCCATCCCGTAGAAGCTGGGGTGGGCTGGGGCCTGGCAGGAGTGGGTGTCTTTCCAGCCAGGGAATCAACCACTGGGCAGGGCGCCCCAGGGCCCTGGCATGCAACTTCATGGCCCCTCGTTGGTTTTGCAGAGTAATGAGGATGGCATCTGGGGCTTGTGCCAGCCTGGCAGAAGGATGCTCAGGAGAGCGTGGAGCTGGCCTTGGCGCTGTTCAGAGAGCAAGTGGTCCAAGGGGTCTGGGAGCCTGGGGGTCCCCTGGGTGACTTCAGGGTCCCAGGATGGATTTCCAGTGGTGGAGGAAAGGAGTGTCCCCAAGTGTAATCCTGGCACAAGGTTTGGCTTTAGGGGCTCGCCTCCTCCCTTGTCTTACCTCTGGTGTCCCCCACTCTGTGGGCCCCGCCTTGAGTGAAGCAAAGGTCACAGCTCCACAGCAGACAGCCGGACCCCACATCTCCCCCACCTCCACCCACTGGCCTCACAAGGCCCCGGCCGAGGTGGCTGCCGACTGTCCCAGCCACTGAGCCTCCTGCCCAGTGTCCAGCCTGGCCTCGTGTGGACAGTGCCCACACGAAGACTCCCACACAGGGCCCACAGGGCCCTGCTCTGTGCCCTGCTGCTAGGAAGGGGCAGAGCCACACCTGCATTCCAGCTGACCATGCTGCCACCCAGTGTGGGTGACTAGAACGGGCGCTGAAGGGACTCTGTTCCCAGTCAGACCCAAGCCCCCGCCCGGTGTGAGACACCTGTGGGATTGCCGAAAGCCGAGCTCCTGCCTGCGTGCTGATTTTGTCCCCTAACTCTCTGCCGCCCTGGGCATGGTGTGGGCCCTGATGGTACTGCAGACCCTAGAGCAGCCTGTGTCCCTGCGGGCCTGCCTGAGCTATGTGCAGCTACCGAGCCCCCAAACCCCACATGCTGAGACGGCCTTGGCCAGGGCCAGAGTGCCCCCTCCCCTGTGCACGTGGGTTCTCACCACAGTGAGCCCAGGAGTGTGGGCGCAGGGCATGGCCAGGGAGGGATTACTGGACCCCACTCTTCACTGGCCAGACCCCTGCAGGGGGCAGGCAGGGTCCTAGGGCTGGCAGGGGCTGGAATAGCACCTGGCACTCAGCAGGAGGGCCTCCCCCGACCCAGGACTCACCTGTGTGAAAGAAGCCAGCAGCAGCCAGTAGCTCGGGTTGAACCCCGGTGGCCAGTGGCCAGTTGTAGAAGGAGGCCAGCCGCAGCTCCTCAGAGCCCATCCCAGGGAAGGCAGGCTCTGCAGGCGATGTGGCCCCCGTGCCTTCCTCCTCAGCCTCCTCTGTCAGGGGGCGCAGCTGGCCCAAGATCTGCCCATCCACATGGTCCTGACACAGGACCCAGGGGCACTGACAGGGGTGTCCACGCTGCTCTCGCCCGGGGTCATTACTGGCTGCGCAGTGGCCCTGCTCTGGGTTACAGCACCAGCACTTGGTCCTGCCATCAGGCCCCATGAGAGAATACCAGGCCTGGCCAGGCCTGCACAGGGATGACAGCCTGCCCTGGAATGTGCCCAAGAGCGCCCAGCTGGCCTGCCTCAGGGGTTGACCCTGGGCCCTCCCTGGGAACAACAGTGGCCTCTGTCCTGTCATGGATGCCTGCATGAGGGAGTGTTCAGGGGGCCTGGCCCTTTCTGGAAGGGACCAGCATGACAGTTGGGTCATGTGCCCTCTGCAGCAGGGTGTCACAAGGTCCCTTTGTGGGGGCCATAGCAAGGGCAGTGGTGGGGTGTAGGTCCCTCTCCACCCCACAGGGCAGCTAGCAAAGGGGAACAAAGGGGAAGGACATGGAACATGGGGACCCCTCCATGGGCAGCCCCAGGGGAGCTGACACAGGCCCCAAGTCAGGGCAGGAAGCAGCAGGCACTGTTGCCGGTGAGCTCAGGGCCAAACGAGAACATCCAGAAGTAGATCATGGGTGCTCAGTAAGGACAGGGAACGTCATCGTGAGGAGGGAGGACAGCCCCTTACGGGATGACCTTGGCCAAGGGAATGCAGGGTGAGAGATGGGCTGCCTGCATGCCCCCACCCGCCGCCCCCCGAACCCTGGAGTGCATGCACCTCTCTGTGCAGCAGAGGGCACCGGGGTGGAGGAGCACCTTTCATCCTCTGGCCGTGAAGACCTGGGCCTTTCGCACGACTCCAGGGAGACAGCCAGACCTCAGCTGCCCCCACCTTCAGCCTCCCTGGGTGGTAGGAGGACAGTTGTGACCCCTCTGCATGGGTCAGGCTGGGAAGGCAAAGCTGAATGCTGGCCCAGCACAAGGTTTCCATTGGTGCTGGAGTCCCCGAGGTCCACTGTGGCACCTGAGACTCAGGAAAACCTGCAGTCCTATCCACCGTGCCCGGCCTGCCCTCCGGGGTGTCGTGGAGACCTCTGGTGGGCTCAGCGCTTCTCTGCCTCCCTCAGGCTCAGTCAGCCATCACGGGGCTGGCCCTTTGGTCTGGGTAGAGCCCAAGGTTTGGACTGTGTTTGCTCTGTGCCCAGGTCTAAGTCACTGTCCCCAAAGTTACCTGTCTGTGCCTGGCACAGGGACACCTCCCCCCATGGGCTTTGACCAGCTCCAGCTCAGGGTTGATATGATGGGAGGAGGGCAAAACCCCAGAGAAGCCAGCGCCCCTAAGTGGCTGAGACCAGAATCCCGAGGACCTAGGGAGCAGCATCGAGGAAGGCAGAAGGGTCCTGGCACGTCCTGCGCCCCAGCCCCAGGGGTCCTGGTGTTGGGGTACTGCTCAGTACGGTGAGTTTTAAGTTGGGAGTAGAGAAAGGGGAGAGCAGCGGGGCTGAGCCTTTCCATCTCCACTGCAGGCCGGCAGAGAGCACTGCTGGGCCAAGGCCTGCACTCAGCGACGCTCGCAGAACGGTGCCTAGCTTGTCTGAGCCCTGGCAGACGCCCCGCCTCTGACTTGGCTCGTGCTGACTACTCAGCCCTGATGCTGCCTGGTTCCCTGCAAGACCCACAGACCCTCTCCTCTCAGGCTGGAGCTGTCTGTTCCTCTGTGAACAGAGACAGAGTGGTGGCTAGAACCAGCGGCACGTGCTGGCCCCTCCGGGCTCCAAGAACTGCTGGGTCCTGGGCCAGGCCAGGGCTTAGGGTGGGTACAGACCAGGCGCGCTTGGGCCAGGCCATTCAGCAATCGTGGGGAGGTTGTGAGAGCAGGCAGGGAGTTAGGCAGGGCATAGTGAGGAGCTCCCCAGCATGTCGGTCCTGGCCTGCCGCCCTCTCTGTCCTCTAGTCCTTCTCAGTGAAGTCTCGGGTCAGTCAGAATTCTCAGTGACCTTTGGCCCCAGCAAATACTCATGTACTTGTGACTTAGTCCCCAGTGTGGCCTGGAGAGGTGACCGGTGGTTACTTCATCCATGAGACACCATCTGTTGCTGTGGTTGGGAGGTGACAGACACAAAGGTGGCCCCTGGCCAAGGGGTGGGGCCTGGGGTTGTGACCTCCGGCCATCACTGGTCCTGGCCGCTTTCTCTGGGGCTCTCTTGCTTTCCCTCTGTTTCCTGACTACTATGCAGTGAGCGACTTTTCCTCCGCCACACACTCCCACCATGGTGCTTCCATCTGGCTAGTCTACCAATGGCCCCAGCTGGTCATGGACTGAAACCCCTGAAACCAGAAGCCAAAGGAGCTCCTCCTCCTCCAGGTTGTTTCTCTCGGGGAACTTAGTCACAGGGACAAAAAGTGGACGAACACAACCACTTCAGCACCCAGCCCTGAGGCTATGGTCTCAGCCTGGTAGGTTTCCTTCTGCCCCAATTCACCCTCACTCGTGGGGGTCAGCATGTGTGTTGCGTCCCCCTCCAGCTCCCAACTTCACTCTGTATCTGGGGACCCTTGAGAGGCAGGGTGGGGCCTGGGACAGGAGACATGGTTTCCATTACCTTACAACATTCCACGCTCAAAGCACTTTTCTAATTTCAAAGGGGAAGGAAGGAGACTTCATGGAGCTGAGTGGCAGGAGCTGTGCCTTGAGCTGACCCACTGGACAGTGGCGCCACCTGGGGCTGCTCCTCTGGGGGGCTCCCACACCCCCACACCCCCACACCCGGAGGAGCAGAAGAGGGAGAGGCCAGGCAGACACCGCAGCCTCTGCCAAATGTGGCCGCAGCTGCAATTCCTGAAGCTGGAACCATCCATGTGTGCTTAGGCTGTTAAAAAGCAGGGAGCCAAAGATACGGGTTACATGCACATTCCAGAAAGCTCAGGAATGCTGAGAATACAGAGGTGAAAACTACAGCAGGGACTGCCTCTGTGGGCGGCACCAGTGCGCTTCCGGCTGCACCACGGGTGTGGGGCCTGTCACTGCTCTGCTACCCTGAATCTGCACCGGTCTCGGCACGGACACGGTGCCAGCCGGCAGCCCCTCCCCAGGACCAGCGCTGCCCTTTCTGTCCTGCTGTGCCTTTTCAGACGTCCTTCCAGGTGGGGCTGCCATCTACTGTGCTCTTCGCCGGGGTCGCATCCCGCATTGCGCCCTGGTTTTTAGGATGGGGAAGCCCCGTGGGAACCTGGAGGGCCCACTGTGATCACTTGTCCTGCGAGACCTGACCACCCAGAGCTGCCGGAAGGTGGGGAGGGGCACCCCGGGTCACGCCGGCCCTGGACTCACAGGGCTTTGCTGGTGCACCCAGGGGAGTGAGTTCCTGCTCTCCTGAGCGGTGGAGCGGAGGCCTGGGCGATGAGGGCCGGCCCACCCAGGCAGGTGAAGACTCCTCCTGGCCACATCCCCCTGGCAGCTCCACGGCCCTGGGGCTGCACATTCCTGACTGAAGCTGCTCTCAGCGTGCTTTGAGTGAGCTCTCGAGGGCTGCTGGGGCTGGACTCCCTGGGCCAGCGGGCAGGCTGGCTGGACACATTTCTGGGCTGCGTTGGGGTCTCAGAAGGGAACTCCAGAGAAGGAATCTGCTTCCAGGCTGATGCCTGAGCCACCACCCTAAGAGTCTCATCCTTTTCACTTTTCCTCCTGCAATGCTTCGTGAGTGATTAGCACTTTAGTATGAGCTAGTCTCAACTTTTTCAGAAGGAGTGTATTGGGCAAGGCTGGAATTAACCTGGGATAAGAGAGGGGGCAGAACCAGCCTAGGAGGTCCAAATGCTCGGAGGAAAAGGGGAGGGAAGTTTTTCTTTCTAGATGCTACTTTGCTTTCGGAGACCCTGGGAGGACCCTAACTCAAACTGCGCCAATCCTGGTGCTAAGTGCACTGACGCAGCTGCTCATGGAGTCTCGCGATTGCCCTCTGATTTAGACCCGGAACTTGGCACCATTTCAGAGGTGAGGAAATTGAGGCACAGGGAGGCACGCTGGGTTTGCTTCGAGCTGAGAGGTAGGAGGTCAGCCAGGGAGGCAGAGCACAGCTGGGCTGCTTTGGCCCCAAGCCTGGTCGGTTTCCCCAGGGCCTGGGCTTCTTGGGGTTCCTCCCTGTCTGGGGCAGAGCCTCCCAGGGCTCCAGCCAGTGCACCCGGGCCTTCCCTGGACTCGCTCCCCTGGAAGGAGCCCTCAGGGCCTGCACAGTGGGGAGTGGGGGCTCCGTATGGGAGCAGACTTGCCCCCCACCTCTCTCCTGGTGGGCCCGGGCATGCTTGCCCAGGCAGCTGAGCCACCCCCTTCTCTTCTTTGTTCCCAGAGCAAGGGCCCTGGGCAGATGTGTGAGTGCTCTGGAAGGGGAGTCCACATGGCAAGGGCACGGTGTGGGGTGCCAGCCTGCGCAGGCAGCAGCAGAGCACCCCTCGGGCCCTCAGTGGCAGCGTCTGCTTGGCCTGCCTGGTGGCCTGTGCTGTCTGTGACCTCACGCAGACCAGGAGCTGCAAGCTGGGCTCTCCGCTGATGCCTGCGGGGACTGAGCCGCCACCTCGCAGGGCCACGGAACAGCGCAGGAGCAAAGGGCGGCACAGCGAGGCCGCGGTACAGGACGGTACAGGACCACCGAGCGGCACAGCAGACCTCGCGCAGCCTGGGGCTCCGGCGCCAGGGGGCTGCGTGCCTCAGGCTGTCCTCCGGGAGCCTCCCAGGCATGGGAAACCCCCTCCCAGACTCTGGGCAACCACCCTGGCGCCGCCGCCGACAGAGCCCCAAGAGGCCGGCAGGGGGCGCGCGGGAAAGGCAGGCGCAAGGCAGCGGTATCCCCTCCTACTCCACCCCCCACCCCTACCCCCACCCCGCCCCCGCAGGCTGGGCTGCGCCGGGTTAGGCTGGCCGGGGTGTGAATCTGGTTGGTTGTGGGACACAACTGGGCAGCTTTTCTCCGATTGCCGCACGCCGTGGGCCTTTCGGGTCAGCCGTATTTCCCGGGCGTGCATGGCCTGCCTGGGCTTTCCAGCTTGTTCAGGTTGCTGAGCCTGGCTCCTGCCTGCCCCGCCCTGGGCCCGGCTTCCTGTGCAGCTGGGCTGAGGCTGTCTGGGGCAGGGACACACCAACGGCCCCTCCCAGGGCTGCGCGGGGAAGGGGAGTGGTGGCATTCAGCTCCCAAGTGTCCACTGACCACCGTTGGGAGCTTGTGGCCCCGAACTGCGGCCTGGGAACTCAGGACGGGCTGGATCGCGGGCTCCTGGGCCACAGCGGGGCTCCAGGGAGGGAAGCGGAAGCGCCGCCGCAAGGGCAGAGCCGACTCTGCTCATCCCCACCCCACAGAAGCGGGGCCGCCGGGGCGAGCGGTCACAGGGGCTCCAACCCTCACTGACCGTCAGCTCCCCAGAATCCTGTGGGCAGACGGGTCCCCGAATCCGCCCCCAGGGGCTGGAGGACAGGCGCGCTCTGTTTGCTCCTGTTCGAATTTTATCAAAACTGAAGTTGAAATGCAGTCCGCCAACGTCAGGAGGGCAGCGGCTGTGCAGGCGGGTGGCTACTGCAGTGGGCAGCGCAGCTCAGAAGTTACAGCACAGCCAGACGGTGACTGCCCACCTGCACCCGGTGGGAGTGGCCGCCAGCGCTGTCCCGCATCTGCCGCCTCCAGCTAGGGAAACCCTTCAGTCAGAGCTGGCAGTGAGAGCCTTGGGTCCTAACTCCTGAACCAGAGCTCCCTCTACTGGCTATAAAGGAGGCAACAGCACAGGGTGGGAGACCAGGGCCCTGGAGGGGAGACTCGCCGGGTTATGTCCAGGTGGATCAGGCCCTGTACAGGCCCTGCAGACCCCCCAAGCCATGAACTGCTGGGTCCCATGCAGATGGGCATGATGGCACACATCTGTAATTCCAGTGTTTGGGAGGCTGAGGCAGGAGAATCGCCATGAGTTTGAGGTTAACCTGGGCTACTTTGCCATTGTGGTCAAGAGGCTCAGCTGCAGGTGAAGAAAGTGACCTTCAGCAAGACGACATACGCTGGTTCCCGTGGTGAAAGCAGAGGTGGGCACCTTGGGCTCAGTGGGATCCAGGGCTCCAAGCAACCTTGCTCTTCACCTGCTTCCCTGCTCCGTGTGGCCACCGTGCTTCTGCTCACAGCTTAGTGATACCAGGGAGAAACATCTCATGGTCTGCAAACCCAGCCACTGTCCTGGGCTCACAGGCTCAGAGCAGGCCTGGGAAAGGCACCCACCACAAGCTACAGGGACTGAGGAGGCACCCATGAGCGAATCAGGACATGGTCACAGGATAGAAGGGCTGGGATGTGTACAGGCTGGTACGGCGAGCCAGCACGGGGGAGCTGTGTGGAGACTGCACGCGTGGGAAGAGGGCTCCCCCTCTCTGAGACAGCTTGCCCTGCCGAGGCGCCCCTGGAGAGTCCACGGTGCCCTCCTGGTGAGCCTCATGGCATCCTGAGACCTGGACGTCTTCCAGACCCAGTGCCTGTTCATGGGGTGTGATCTGCGCAGTCACGAAGGGCCCTGCACCCAAAGGTGCTGCAGCCGTTGTCTTGACATCCTCCACACTTTCGTCTCGGAGTTCGTGTTTTGTAAGTGCTGTCTGATGCGATGGGAGGCCTGAGCTGGGGTCTGGGGTGCAGCCTTGCTCAGCACAGCCTGTCTCCTCCTCTTTTCCCCTGGCCAGTTCTTGACCCAGTGACCTCTGCCAGCGAGAACTTGGGTGGGGCCCAAGAAGGATGGAGGTCAGGTGGGTGGCCATGGTGTGGGCAAAAGTCTGAACTCCCCCTGCTTGAGGGAGAGCAACATTGACAGCACGTGAAAACTGCGACACGCCCAGAGCTGGCGAGCAGGGTAATGCCTTTTCCTGTGTTTGACCTGGGTGCTTCATTTCCATCGCTTCCTGCAGGGGACTTTGGCTGAGTGGCCCCCACCCCACGGCCAAGCGCAGCCTCTCTCTGCTTGAGCGGAGTGGGGAGCCTCTCTCAGCACCCTGCAAGGCTGGCTGGAGGTCAGGCAGCCTGCAGCGGACGCACCACAAGAGCACACACTGCCAGTGTCTGCATCCTGCTCAGCCTGGGCCTCGAGCTGCTGCCCCCAAGGAATCTGGGCCCCAGACCACCTGGCACTGTCCTGGGTCACAGGGCACTGCGTGGTGGGAGAAGGTGCTCTTGGCAAAGTGGAGTCGAGAAGCCAGGCTATGATTCCTGGAAATGCAGGGGAGCAATGGGAGGTGGGTTCAGGGGGCTGGCGGGTTCCAGACTGGGCTGCTCCCCACTGTGCGGGATGCTGAGAAGAGGGAACACAACCAAGGGCAGGGAGAAGGGCTGGTGCTCAGGAGCAGGTTAAAGTGTTCAGACGAGTCATGGGCTGGCTACGTAGTCCCGCACTTTCTCTAACCTCTCGGGGGCTTTCTTTCTGCTCCAGGACTCAGAGCAGCTCCTAGCTCCCTCATCAGCTCTCATCTGAATGTTCTGTTCCTCTTCCTATGCCATCGCCCCAACACCTGCACTCAGCAGAGGATGCAGGCAGCCCTGCCGCATGCAGGGAGCTTCCCTGCAGCGGACAGGCAGCCTCTCCATGTCCTGGCTTCCACTATCCATCTGCCTGGAGAACCCTGCCCACCTGGCTGCACCATCACTGGTTAATTTCAGCTCATCTCAAGTCTCAGGTCAGAGCTGGTTCCAAAAACCTCTGTGAAGGCTGGGGAGGGCTCCTCTCCTGGGTCCTTCCCATCCTAGGCATCTGTCTGCACCACAGCTCTGACCCACAGTGGTATATTTATGCCTCTGCCCCTTTCCTGTCTGGATCGGAGTGGCAACATCTGGCTCATTTCCTGTCCCAGTCCTTCAAGGTCCTGGCACACGGCAGGTGCCCACTGAGGTGCAGTGAGACAGATCACTTTGCAGGCTGAGTAAGCGTCCCTCCACAGGGGCGCTACAGGGGAGGGACCACCTTGTACCCCAGCACGCTGAACACTCCAGGCATGTGGTAGGTGCTCAATAATCCCTGTGTAATGAAAGACCCAACGAGACATTTAGAGAGGAGTTTGCAAACTGTCCAGTGCTGTGACTCAAAGAAGGAAGTCAAGGCAGCTCCCAAGGGGCAGGGAAGCAGAAGGAAGCTTCAAGAGTGTGAGCAGGTCTCATGGGGGACGAAGTAGCCCCAGGTTTCTGGAAGAAGGCCTACAGAGTCATGAGGTCTTGAAGCTCAGCTGAGGGAGGCACTTAGACCCGAGAAGGCATCACAGAGAAGGGGCAGCTGCACTTGGATGGCTGCTACCTGTTGAGGTACCTGGCTATCCGTGTGACCACCCCTCCAGAGGCACTCAGGAGGGCTTGCTATAGCTGGGTGTCATCTGAACTCAGGGCCTGCTGCCTTTGGACCCCGCCCCTCAGTGCTCCCAGTTGGAGACTTTGGTGCAGCCTTCCTGGGGGCCATCTGACAACACTTGTAAAGTGGCCAACAAACTCTCCTGTAGAAGCCTGCCCCAGGCTCGTACAGGTTTGTGTGTCAGGGGTCAGGACACTTATGCGGTTACGCTGGGACCCAAACACCCACTGGCACGCAGCGAGCTGGGTGGACAGTGGAAGTCAGTCCTGTGGATCCGCAGGACAGTTTCCACAGCAGTGAGAGACAGGGCAGGTGTGGACAGACAAACAGACCTTTGCTGCAGTGCAGTGCAGTGCAGTGCAGTGTGGGGCCAGGAACTTGTGCCTTTCCCTCGGGAGCACTTAGAGTACCAAGATGAACTTTAAACTGTATACCTGACTGACCTTGAAATAAAAAATAAACCTTGTAATGTAATTTCTAGGAAGTCCCATATCACCTGGCTGCAGGAGGCAGGGGCGCTTGTGTGGCAATGGGTTCCCTGAGCAAGAAGCCTGCTGCAAGGTGGACGGCCAGCAGGAGAGGGCTCTCCTGGTCTCAAGGCCACTGGGCCACTGCAGAAGTTGTAGAGGTCCTTGGTACCCCATTTCTGCCCATGACAGGAGGAGCCAGCCACCCGTTCCCTTCCAGGCCAAAGCAGTTGGCCCCAGTGCTCTGTGGGTCTCTTTGACGACCTCTCTGTCCCCACCCAGGACTCCAGTCCAGCCCACACACGGTGCACATGGGGTCAAAAGACCCCAGAGCAGTGCAAGTGCCACTGTGACCTTTGGTGCCTCTGTGACTGACAATCCCAGTCCCATTCTCCTAAGTCTTCGGGTCCCAGAGACTGAGGGCCCCTCCTGGGCATCTGGTATTGAGCTGGCGATGCACCTCGCTGCTCACAGCTGCGCTTTCCTCACAGAAAGGTCGGGGGCGCGGAGGTTCAGGGAGCTGCCCGCCACGAGTGCTTGGCCTCGAGACTGAAGCCTGAGCTTCAGGGAGAGCAGGAGCCGGGGTCCAAGCAGTGACGGAGCCTGGGAGGCCCAGCTCAGACCCCAGGGGTGGGTCCAAGGCACTGAGTGGGCGAGTGCCATCTGGGGCCCCCAAGCCCTGAGCCGGCTGGTCCTCTGCGAGCTGGGCCCGTGGGGCGAGCCTGGGGCAGGTGCCCTCATACTCTCTGTGGTCCAGCAGTGGCTGTGACCCCTGTGGTGAGAGACGCTGGCCCGGGTCTGCTATCCCTACACTGTATTCAAATTGCTTTGTGGTCCCCATTTCCTGCCAATCGAGCCCTGTGTAGCCCTCACTCCCCACCCTCACCCTGCAGTTGTCTGGCAGAGTTGGGCTGGCTTGGTGGCACCTCCTTAAGTCTCATGTTATGGGGGTTGATCCTTCTGTCCTCAAGTGTGAATGGAGCCCACTGAGACCCTGGATGCTCATTTTCAAAATACTCCTGTGGCATTGCTCACCTGTGATTCCTGTACTGGGCTGAAGAGCGTCCTCCTGAACTCCCACCCACTGGAACCTGTGAATGTGACCTTATCCAGGAATAGGATCTCTGCAGATATAATTACACCAAGATGAGGCTCTCCTGAATTAGACTGAGCTCTAAATTCAATGATAGTGTCCTTGTAAGTAGAGATACAGAAAAGAAAAGCAAAGAAAAAAAGTGATACAGAGACAGAGAGGGGAAAGACAGAGAGAGGAAAAGGCCCTAAGATGACCAAGGCAGACCAAGATTGCTGGCCACCACCGGAGACTGGCTGAGGAAGGAAAGAGTCTCCCTGGAATTCCCTGGAGGGAGCTTGGCCATGTCTACACCTTGATTTCAGCCTAGGGATACTGATCTCAGACTCTGGCCTCCAGAGCTAGAAGAGAATACATTTTTGTTCTTTTAAGCCATCCAATTTCTGGTACTTAGTCCCAGGAAATTTACATAAGCCCTGAGCTTGCATCCATAGAGAGCTATCCATCAAAGTGACCTAACCTGTCAGTGGCCACTTCCCTCAGGGCCAGTGTGGCTTCCTGTCACTCCTCGGCCATTGGTGGGCGAATAAGAGGCCTGGAAGGCTGGAGGAGCCACAGCTGGCTGTGTGGTCCCCAACCCCAGTGGTGATCACTGCATAGTCCTGTCTGAGGGATGTGAGCTGGGAGAAGGAAAAGGGCAGAGGTTCCAGGAGGGTTGAGTGTCCAGGCTCCTGGGAAGCAGTGGAAAGCCTCTCTCCAAGTGTCCTCTCGTCACCACAGGGGCAGATGGCAGGGCTCTGGCCCTCAGTCAGCCTGCTGGCAGCTGTGATCCCAGACCGTCTTCCATTTTTGCCACCATTCTGGACACGTTCAGACCTACCCAAATGGGTGGACTTCATGTTGCCACAAACTGGCCATAGCCCAAGTGTTTTAAAGTCCCTAGATATTCAGGATTCTTCCTAGGGGCGTCCGACAAGCCTCCTCCCTTTGTGCTGGGCCGGCACTTCCCAATACTAGGTCAAGGCCCCAGGGACACCCAGCTGGGAACATAGGGCTGGAGCTTCCCATGATCCGCCGAGATTTCAGTCTGGTTCATGCTGCTCAATGCATCTGCTTGCACCTGCTTTGGAGGGGACTGTGCCACGCTGCCAGCCTGACAAGCCTGTTACCCTATACTCAGCCAGGTCTCTCTTTCAGCAGGATGAAGACAGGACTTAGATCTGAGTCTCATGAAGATGCTAGCCCGTGCCAGAAAGAAAAAGAAACAAACAAACAAAAAGCACCGTGGAAGCCAGGGTGGGCAGTGGCCCTGGGGTGGCAGGGATAGATAGGGCAGGAGCTGGATTAACACCTGATCAAAGGGCTGTCCAGGCTGGGGACCTTATGGGCTTTAGGGGAAAACGGAGCCAGAAAGGAACTGTCTTTCCTAAAACAAAGACCAAAGGCTGAATTCTCTTTCCCCATGGGGGAAGATATTGGGGTTCAGAATCTAACGTGCTGCCTTGGCTATAACCTGGCAAACCCGTGCAGGTCCAAGAGGGCACTCACAAAGCAGCCCGGGGAAGCCAGCCGAGCTCTCTGCAGCTGCTTCTGAAGTCGCGGCCCGGGCACAGGTGCATAAGTGCCCGCGGTCACCCACTTCCTGCTCAGCGAGCGCAGCCGCAAGGAACCCTCGTGACTTTCCGGCTGGCCCCGCCCCATTCCTGCTGGCCCCGCCCCCCGCGTGAGACTGGGACTCCAGCGCAAAAGCCGGCGCGCGGGGCGGTGGCGCGCAGGCGTGGCAGCGGCGGCCGACGGCAATCCCGGCCTGCCCTGCGCGCTGACGTCGCGCAACCTCGTCCGGGCCGCCGCCGCCATTGGAGTCGGCCCCCCCCCCGCCCGCCTCAGCTCGTCAGCCGGGGTCTGCTACCCGCCCGCCGCTCCCCGCCCGCTCGCCCGCCCGCCCGCCCAGGCCCGTGGACTAGGTGGCGGGGTGTGGGGCTGCGCGCGCGGGCTGACAAGCCCAGCCTCGCGGGAAGCCCGAGCCGGCGGGCGCCCCGGCCCCGCGCGGCGCTGTTCATGAAGCATGTCGGCCACCAGCGTGGACCCTCAGGTAGGGGCCGGGGCAGGGACCTGAGGCTGGGCCTGGGTCTCGGGCTCAGGGTCGCGAGCCGAGAGGCCGGGCTAGGATCTTGAGTCTGGGATCGCAGGACCTGGGCCCGGTTACCTGGAGGCCACGCCAGGTCTCAGGTCCAGTGTCCCGGGCCTGGGGACCTGGAGGCCGGTCTCAGGTCTGTAGTGCGGGGTCCTGATAGGGACCTGGAGCCCGGGCTGGGGTTGCGGGGCCGGGGTCCAGGGGTCCATCATGAGGTCTTGGGGACCAACTTCGGGGTCGTGGGGCAGGGAACATTGAGACCGGGCTGGTGTCGCGCCACCCGCCGAAGAGCGTCCGGAGAGTAACTTTGTCTTTCCTTTCCCGGGGTGGGTTGTGTCCGCTCGCATGTCCCGGCCTGTGGCGATGCAGAGAACAAAAGGACAAGATAATAAAGGTGAGCAGAGTTCCGGGATGGCCATGCGGGCAGTGGAGAACCGGGCAGCGCCTGCCCTCCTGGGCAGGAGAAGGTCCATAAGTCGCATCTGGAGCCTGAAACTTTTCTCCACCTGCTTTGGAGAGATGGAATTTGACATTTCTGGGAGGCATTAGAGGTCGAAGATAGGGGCGTTTCAAGGAGAAGTAAATAAATGGGTGCTAAGAGTAATTCACTTCTTCCTTGCTCTCTGCCCTGCAAGATCATTGATTCACTGGGGCAGTGGGGAGGAGATAAAGTTTGCCCAAGGGACAGGGCAGAAGCCAGGGGACAGTAGCATACCCTCTGTCACTCAGGAGCGTTTGGCTCTTCGGGAAAGGCAGGCAGCGTTCCTGCAGTGTGACAGCCTTTGTTTCTCAGCCTGCTGTCTTCTACTGTGATATTTTGTCCTAAGATAAACCACTAAAATTTACTGTTTGGAGCACCTGTGACACTTCATGTTTACTTGTTTGTTTTGTTTTGTTTTGTACTGAGGATGAAATCTACAACCTCACACTTGCCAGGCAGGCGCTTATGCCACTGAGCTAAATCCCTGGCCCTATTTTTTGAGACAGGGTCTCACTGTGCAGTTCAGGCTGGCCTTGAACTCACTTTGTAGCCCAGGCTGGTCTCAAACTCACAACAATCCTCCTGCCTCAGCCTCCTGAGTGCTGGGATTAAAGGCGTGCGCCACCACACCTGGCTCATGTTTACTTGTTTTTAAATGGTGTGTTGCTACTTGGGTGTAACCAAATATGGTTCATCATGTTTTACAATTGGAAAAGGCCCAACACTTTATTTACCTTTCCTTTCTTTTCTGGCTGAGCATTGTAACAGTGGAAAGTAAGTGGAGAGCCAGATAATAGTGAGCTTCGATTACTGCCCCTTCCCCGGTGAGCATCTTGTCCTCAGATCTCCACACTAGCTGAGGTTTTTGGAGGCTCCCTACACTGTTTGCACCAGGTGGATCTTTGGCCCTCTCAGTTTCATGGGCTCGGATGTGATTAGTAGAGTGGTTGTCCTGGGGTAAGAGGCCCTGGATTGGATCCTCAGTATTGCCTCAGACAACTAAGAAAAACAAGACCTTGTCTGTTTCCCCAAACCTGGTTAAATTAATTGTTCTATTTTGTTACGTCAACTTTCTACCAAATTATGTTTGAGAATGTAACCTAAAAGTTCTGTATTGTTATTCTAGTAAGGTGTTTATTGATGTCCATCTTAAAATGAAATAAAAACTTCTATAGGAAATTGATGAAAGTAGACTGTTGACTTTAGTTTTCATGCTTAAAAGTAATCTTTTAAAAGCTGTAGATAATATTTTCCCATTTCTTTTCTAGTACAAAATGGTTCTTTGCATCAGAAGGACACAGTTCATGATAGTGACTTTGAGCCCTACCTGTCTGGACAGTCCAATCCGGTAAGTTTGTTTTGTTAGCATATATTTAATTTTAGATTAATTTCATTTGTTTGTGATACCCCTTTAATGCTGTATTTCAGATCTTCTTATCCTAAACAAGAGAGAAGCAGACTAGAAAATATTTGAAATGATAGAATATGCTAAAAGACTTGCTTTAGACATTCCCTCTTGTTTGACTTGGGACATGAATTTGATGCAGGTGGTTTTTTCTCTGGATGAAGTAGCACCTCTTTGGGGCTGGGATACAGGCAGTCCCCAGGGGCTAGTGGACCCCAGCATTTGTGGGCTGGTGATGTGGTGCCTTTTATAGAGTACAGGTTTGCATAGTTCCTTGAAGCTTCTTGGCATATTGTTTTTGGCTCTGGAGGATTGGAATTGTGGTTCTGGGAGAGCAGTTAAACTGGGTGATACAGCTAGAGTCCCACTTTAGATTTGAAATTGAACTTCACCTGTGTCAGGTGGCTTTCATTCCCTGCCCTTAGTTTCCTTTCTGTGACACAGAAATGATAGTAACTTTGCATAGAATTGTTAGAAGGATGATGTTAGAGGGTATTTCTAGAGTAACAAGGAAGTACCAGATACAAGACCCATAAGTCAGAGCTGCCTCTTTTTTTTTTTTTTTTTTTTTTTGAGACACTCTCTTACTGTATAGTACAGGCTGACCTTGAACTTAAAGTGATTCTCTTGCTTCAGCTTCCAGGTCCTGGAATTACAGGTGTGTGTTGCCATGCCTGGCCTGCCTTGTTTCCTTAGGTAGTTCAGGGTTTTTCAGCCTTGCCACTATAGGCTACAACATTGTCTTGGATCCCTTGTGCATTGTAGTATGTTTAGCAGCCTGCTTGGCTTCCACTCACTGCATTCCATCAACATCCTCCTCAGCCTCAGGGCTGCCCCTACCCACTTCCCCAGTTACCGACACCCCTGTTGTGTCAATTGTGGCTGTCTCCTGAGGTCAGAGTTGTCCTGGTTAAAATCACTGGGCTAGTTGGAAATCAGGTTTGACTGTATCTGCCACTTTAAAAACATTGTGCCTATTTACTTTAGAATAAGACTAGGCTTTACATGTTCCTTGATGCAGAGTAAAACTAGTCTGCCTACCATTTTCTCTGTTCTGTGCCTTTTCTAAAGCACTTTAGAACTTTTCTCTGTCTTTCTCTTTTCTACTGCATTTTTCAAGCCAGCTGCTTAGGAGCCCAAGAAACTGTATGGAGGGAACTTTGAGCCACTGAGCCTTCTGGCTGATTCTGAGACTCTTGGCTACCTCCAGGTAGGGTAGATTGTTGCAGAATTGACTTGGCATCAGCCATGATACTTTGACCAAAAGTAATGGGCAGAAACTAAATAGACTTTTTTTTTGTTTTGTGGCACCAGGGATTGAACTCACAACCTCATACCTGTCAGACAGGTGCTTAAGTCACTGAACCAAACTCCCGGCCCTGGTTTTTTGAGGCAGGGTCGCACTGTATAGCTCAGGCCGGCCTTGCGCTTGCGTTGTAGTGCAAGCCTGCCTCAAACTCACAACGCTCCTCCTACCTCAGCCTCCCTGGGATTAAAGGCATGCGCCACCACGCCCAGCTAGTAATAGACTTATTTTTAAGAATATTTTATTTTCTACTTTCTGCATGCAGTATTATAGCAATAATGTATACAAAATTTTAACCAAAACAAGGGGAGGGAGAATGCATCATTATACTTGAAATACATTTTTTAAAGTAGGCACTCTCGTGTGATTTGGAACGTTGTCTTTATTTTATTTTATTTGGTATTGGGGATCAAACTCACAGTCTCGTGCTTGCCAGGCAGGTGCTTGTGCTGCTGAGCTATGTCCCTGGCCCTGATGTCTTTATTTTTAATTTTTTTATTTTGAACATTTTTTTGAGATGGTTTTATTGTGTAGCTCAGGCTGGCCTTGAATTCATGGAAGTCCTCCTGCCTCAGCCTCCTGTGTGATAGGATTACAGGCATGCACTACCATTCCCAGCTGGGATGATGTCTTCAAAATGGAATAGATTGTTTTCTGCTATCATTGACTGGTCTTAGCTGTTTTGCCCTTGGGAAGCCATGAGGAAAGACTGTTGCATAGGTTGGGCCTAAAAGTAAACAACTCTAAAATGGGCCTTTCCTATTCTTTGCTTTTGTTAACAAGTTGATTAATTGGTATATTAAATAAATTCGTGGTTTTCATGGATTGACAGCAGATGTTCCAGAAATACACAACTTTATTGGAAGGTAGGAAGCATATAACGAGAGAGCTCCTTACTTTTACCTACAGGTGAAGTAACTGAGAACCACTAATGCCCAAGTGATGAGCTAGTGGTGGCAGAGCCAGGGTGGGACCATGATTTTGTTCTGCCTACTTTGAATTCTCCTTATTGTACTGTTTCAGTCATGAGTCATTTGGTAATTGTTTTCTCTAGATTTAACTCTTCTGACCAAGGTTGCCATTTAGAGAAGTTCTCTTACGTTCTCACAAGAGACTGTAGTACTGTGTCTGTCCAGCCAGACGAGAGGGTGTTTAGGGTGGCTGGTAACAGTAAGCTTAGAATTCTTTTGGAGTAGTAGGTACCCATGAGTGTGTGTGTGTGTGTGTGTGTGTGTGTGTGTGTAGCGGCTTTGTTGAATTAAGGTGTACCGGTTTAGAGCACGGTTTTATGACCTTTGACTTACACAGGGCCTGCCTGCAGAGCCATGACAACAGTGAAGGTCATGGGCCTACCCGTAGCTCTTGTTTTGATTCTAGATGTGATTCGTAGTGGTAGGCTGGGGGCTGTTGTGCCTCTGTTTTGGAAACTGATGCTTACAAAATGATTTGGAAAGTTTGTAAGAGCGTGCAGTCAGGTTAGGTTGATATAGCTCCAGAAAGAGCTCTGTCTCCTTGCCCTTGAGGCTGCCCTATGCTGCGGCTTTGTGCCCACCTCCTGCTCGGTTGTGTGTGTGAGTAATGAGGGGAGCAGAGGGACCTGAGGGAAAGGTGCTAGGTGGGCCTCAATGGTCCTGATTTTCTTGTTTGAGGCTCTTCCTGCCCAGCTACCTAGTTTCCTGGTTCCTGTTGTTTTCTGAAAAGTCAGAAAGGATTGCGAAGTGACCCAGAGTAGGTCTTACTCTTAGTGTAAAAGACTCCGTCTGCATGCTATCTGAGTTGGGAACAGATGCTGCTGTTCCCCAGGCCTTCCGTCGCTGGTGAGCAGACTAAGCACGTGTGCTGTGACCCTGACCAGTGCTGGCAAATGAACCAAGGGCACTGGGTGCAGAGGTGGGTGACACCTCTGTTTGAATTTCAGGTGTTCAGTTGTTAACACACTCACTTGTCTGGTCACATCTGCCAGGAATACAAAGTAAGGAAACACCTGTTTTTGGTTTTTTGTTTTTGTTGTCCTTAATCAAGTTGTGTTCTAAGTGTGATATGGAACACTTAGCACATGGCTTACTTCTGCTCCTGGGTGATTTTGGTTGGCTTAGGATGACTTGAGGGACCAGCAGATGCACATGTGGTCATCCTGACCTGTGTTTGGCATGGGTTTCTTGTGGTAGCATCTAAAGAATATGGGATTCATGGGTGATGCCCACTAGGTAAGGATTTGGCATCCCAAGTGTGTCCCAGAAATACAGCTGGAAAGTCCCAGTGAGTAGTCACATACTTACTGGCAATAAATGAGGAAATTCTGTTAGAATTCTGGCCAACCAGTTGAGGGGGTAGAATTGAGCCTTGGAAGTACTGGTCTTGAACACAGGTTAAGTGACAGTTGCATAAACATTTGGAATTTGAATTTTTATGTAATATTTCTTCTGTCCCGAAGTCTTCTGAAGCCATGTGGTTAGCCTAGCAGCCTTGCCCTACTCTGTTCAGAATGGTTTCCCAGGAGCCCATGTCATTCAGTTACTCTTCAGCATTGTCTTAAATGTCTTTTCTTTAACATAATTGATTTGATTTGATTTGAGGACATGCTTCCGAGCACACTCCAAAGGTGTTCTGCTTGTCTTGGATTTGGGGACCTTTCTGCTTCTGCCTTTAGTCTCTTGGTCACTCTGGATGCTATGTCACTCTATTATTTGTGAAACTTAATTACCTCAGAAAAATGAAAGTTGCAAAGTATCTTGACTATGGTCATTCAGAATGAGCATATTTTTTTTGTCCAGGTAGCAAGTAAGTTCAGAAAAGATGCTCTTAATTCCAGAGTAGGTTTGTGGCTCTACTGTGTTTTACTGTTTGATGTTTCAAACAAATTAAGGGATCAGAGTTACCGATTAAGATTTCTTTGTTTGGAGTATCTATTTTGTTTATCATTTTTTCAGTTCACTGGGATGTGGAGACGTACATTTACCTCTGTCAGTGGGCTCTGACTTTGTCTGGAAGGTGTGTCACCCCCTTCACGCGTTCCTGTCATACCCAGAGCTCTGATGCAAAGTCTTGGATGTGGCAGCACCTAGCAGTCTCCTGAGGAGGACTGTGAGGTGCAAGTTTGCGTGCTCAGAGGTGTCCATGTGTGAAGAGCAAACCTTGAGTTTGTTTTTATGATTCCAGGTTACTCATCTGTGTTCCCGTTAAGTATAGACTTTCATATCTGGAGCTTAGACGGCCCTGTGGAGCAGGGCCTGTGGCTGATGAGGGTCTGGACCACGGCCTGTCTTACTGTGAGTGTGAGTGCTGAGCCTGTGCCTGACTCTGCTGCGTAAGGCAGAGGGAGGCTGAGGGCTTGAACAGGCTCCATGTGCTTTACAGGCAGCCCAGGCTTTTTTTTTTTTTTTTTTTTTTTTTTTTTTTGTGGCACCAGGGATTGAACTCACAACCTTGTACCTGTCAGACAGGCGCTTAAGTCACTGAGCCAAACTCCTGACCCTGGTTTTTTTTGAGGCAGGGTCGCACTGTGTAGCTCAGGCCGGTCTTGCGCTCGAGTTGTAGCCCAAGCTGGCCGCGAACTCAAAACGCTCCTCCTACCTCAGCCTCCTGAGTGCTGGGATTAAAGACGTGCGCCACCACGCCCAGCTAGCCCAGGCATATTTCCAGGCCACATGTGAAATAAGTTGCTGTCGGTTTAGGCCAAAATAGTTGGCCCGTGTTGGAGACCATGACCGGGAACCACCTTCCTTCCCAGGGGAGGCATTTGCTACACACAGTATTTGGGAGCAATACCTGCAGGTTTTTGTCTGTAGAGAATGGTCTGTTTCAGATAGCTTTCCAGAATAACCTGCTGCTTTATTTCCAGGGATAGGAAGGAAATGTGGCAGAGATCATAGAAAATAGGCTGTGAATAGGATTGAGGTAAAGATTGAAATTGATCCTGAGTGTGATGGTACATTCCTGTAATCCCAGCGCTCTGGGAGGCTGAGGGAGGAGGATAGCAAATTTGGGCCCAACCTGGGCAACAATTTAGTGAGACCCTGTCTCAAAAAAGGCCAGACAGAGCTGGGCATGGTGGCACACGCCTTTCATCCCAGCACTTGGGAGGCTGAGGTAGGAGGATCATTGTGAGTTTGAGACCAGCCTGGGCTACAAAGTGAATTCAAGGCCAGTCTGAGCTGCATAGTGAGACCCTGTCTCAAATAGTAGGGCTGGGGATTTGGCTCAGTGGCTTAAGTGACTGCCTGGCAAGCTTGAGTTGTGAATTTGATCCCCAGTACCAAAAAAAAAAAAAAAATTAATTAAAAAACAAGGCCTAGTGATACAGCTTAGTGCAGAAACCCTGAATTCAGTTGCCAGTACCATGCCTGTGCATGCACATACACACACACTAAAAAAACAGGAAAAGAAGTCTGGCCCATGGCCCCTTAGGTCACTATGCCCACACAGTCTGCTGAGGATGGAGCGTGTCTGAGGATGTGAGGCTGCTGGCAGAGCTGATGTGGAAATGGAGGAGGGCATGGTTCAGTGTGGGACAGCCCCCAGGAGGCCTGCAGCACTTTGCAGGGGGCTCTTAGTATACAACTCCTGAGAACTTGAAATGAGGGATCTTTATCTGTTTTTCTATTTTTATGTGACTTTTAAGTGTTCAGGAAAGAGCCCTCATTTGCACAGTGTTTGGTCTCTCACAGCCTACCCCATCTGATGACTCAGAAGAGGGGCAAAGTCCTCCCAAGGTGGCTGTCTGCCCAGCTGCCTGACCACTTCTCTTCTCAAGGCCTCTCTGTGATGATCCTGTTATTTGTGGTTTGTGCACACACATCTTCATTGACCTCTGCTGCTGCTTGTCCTAGGATGTGATGGTTTGTGCAAGGGAAAACAAATGGCCTTTGCATTAGTGTCCTGAAGGAACAGGGACTCCAGAATTTGTTTAGGGCTCATTGGTGAAGTTGTGCGTGAACCCGTGTTGCTAAGGTGAGGTTGGACAGCACTGGCTGTGGAGCAGCTGAGAGCCATCTGCTGCTTGGCCTGCAGAGTGGGAAGCATAGTGGACCGCCCGTGGCTCTGTGATGTGTGCGTGTTTGTTTGACAGTCACACCTCAAGTGGACTTTCAGGAATTTCATGTATGTAACTTGATATACATTACTCTGTGTCCTAAATCGTGTTCTATTGGAGGGAAGGCCTAAGCATAAGTCACAAGCACCTGGGTGTCTCTGTGGCCTCACTGCTGTTGCTCTGTTGTTTGTGGCCAGCTTGGTTAGAATGCCATGCTGCTATTAGGTCTTCTTTCTCCCATCCGCCCTTCACATGTTGAGGCGCTTGCACCTGCTGAGGGCTGACTGCCCCTCTGTCCTGCGTCTGCATACATCTGCCTGCACATCTCTCAGCAGTCTCCCCCAGTCCTCTCTGTTGATCCAGTCTCTTGCCTGTTAAGTCTCTGCCCCATAGAGCTGCTTTAGAGTTGGCTGGGTGGAGGAGACACATGACGGGAGGCTGCAGTGAAGGAGCCAGAATCATTGAACTCCTTTCAAGGGAAGATCAGCTCATTTGTCTCATGTTTATGGAACATTGATAGCGTTACATTTGGAGACTCAAAGATTTTTATTATAGAGAAACAACTGTTATTTCAGTGTAAAAGATGGTCTCCAGAAAGTGCAGCTTTCTGACCTTGCACCAGGCTCTCCCACTCCTCCAGCACTGCTGCACAGGTGTGCCACTCCACAGGAAAGTGTCTTTCGCTACCGGTGGGACTGAATTCTGACCTGGAGGCGTCTGCAGTGAGTTGTGCTCCAAAGCTGCTGGCCCTCAATCTGGATTCGTGCCCCGGGCAGCTCTTCAGAGACCGCTGAGACAGCTGCTAAAAGCATCGCATCTTCTCCCAGGCCATGCTGCCTTGTGGTGTGGCTACTTTAAGCCCCTTTCTGATGCTCTTGCTGCCACACAGATAGGGAAGCCTCAGCAGGGCAGCTTAGTAAGGCTGGTGTCCGAAGTGAAGTTTTCTCTGTGGGCAGGGAACAGGGACCCCATACTTGAGGGGTGCCCTTGGAGGAGGAGCTGGAGCAGCCTCTGCTGCCAGGCCCCACTCTGAGAGCCCATCACCATGCTCCAGAAGCCATGGGAACTGAGGTACAGATCCCTGCACTCAGATGGGGGCACCTGTCAGGAGAGGCATGTGGAAGGGGCCTCTGAAAGGGTACATGAAGGGCGGTGAGGTGTCCTGAGGTCCAGGTGTGGGAAAGAGGGTGCCAGGGCCCAGAGGTAGAGTCCTGGGGGTGTCAGCTGATCAGCCAGCTGGAGCTCCGTGGCCCTAACACCATGGTTTGCCATCAGAAATAGCTCAGTGCCTTTTTCAGGCCCTTCGGTTTTTGCTGTGGTGTTGGTAGTGGTTGCTGCAGGACTCTGGGTTGCTCTCCCTGGATGCTCTTGAACGGGAAAGCAGCAGGATGCTGTGCAGCCAGCTCTTGAGGGGCTCAGCTCAGTTGTTTAACTTGAGCCTGCATCATTGCAAATAAGGCTTTGTATTTGAGATGACAACTTTGTATTCCTTTTTCATTTCTCTGTGTCTTGACTTTGTTCTCATCTTGGTGACCTTCAGATTCCTTTAAGGAGGAGTAGCTCCACACTGCCGAGCTTGTTTCTGCTCAGGCTGTGTGTGAGAGGTACTTGGCCTGCTCGTGCTTTCCCATATGTGGCGGCAGACTAACTAGTCACCTGTTTGTCTTCACAGAGTAACAGTTATCCCTCGATGAGTGATCCCTACCTGTCCAGCTACTACCCGCCATCCATTGGATTTCCTTACTCCCTCAATGAGGCACCGTGGTCCACTGCAGGAGACCCTCCGATTCCATACCTTACTACCTATGGTCAGCTCAGTAATGGAGACCATCATTTTATGCATGATGCAGTTTTTGGGCAGCCTGGAGGCCTGGGGAACAATATCTATCAGCACAGGTTTAATTTTTTCCCTGAAAACCCTGCATTCTCAGCATGGGGAACGAGTGGTTCTCAAGGGCAGCAGACGCAGAACTCAGCGTACGGAAGCAGTTATACCTACCCACCCAGCTCCCTGGGCGGCTCGGTTGTTGACGGGCAGACGGGCTTTCACAGTGACACACTCAGCAAGGCTCCTGGGATGAACAGCTTGGAGCAGGGCATGGTTGGCCTAAAGATCGGAGATGTTACCACCTCTGCTGTCAAGACAGTAGGTTCTGTTGTCAACAGTGTGGCATTGGCAGGTGTTCTTTCTGGGAATGGTGGGACAAATGTAAGCATGCCAGTTTCAAAACCAACCTCTTGGGCTGCCATTGCCAGCAAACCTGCAAAACCCCAGCCTAAAATGAAAACCAAGAGTGGGCCTGTGATAGGGGGTGCACTGCCTCCCCCACCCATAAAGCATAACATGGACATTGGTACCTGGGACAACAAAGGACCTGTACCAAAAGCACCAGCCCCTCAACAGGCACCGTCCCCGCAGTCTGCTCCACAGCCCCAGCAGGCGGCCCAGCCTCCCCCAGCTCAGCCTCCATCTTTGGCCCAACCACAGTATCAGAGCCCTCAGCAGCCACCCCAAACTCGCTGGGTTGCCCCTCGGAATAGAAACACAGCATTTGGTCAGAGTGGAGGGGCCAGCAGTGATTGTAACTCTTCTGCAAATGCCCAGCCCCATTCTGCCCCCAGTGTAGAATCCCACCCCATCCTTGAGAAACTGAAAGCTGCCCACAGCTACAACCCTAAAGAGTTTGACTGGAATCTTAAAAGTGGACGGGTGTTCATCATAAAGAGCTACTCCGAGGATGACATTCACCGCTCCATCAAGTACTCCATTTGGTGTAGCACAGAACATGGCAACAAACGCCTGGACAGCGCCTTCCGTGCCATGAGTAGCAAGGGCCCGGTCTACCTGCTCTTCAGTGTCAATGGCAGTGGGCATTTCTGTGGCGTGGCTGAGATGAAGTCCCCTGTGGACTATGGCACTAGTGCTGGGGTCTGGTCTCAGGACAAGTGGAAGGGGAAGTTTGATGTGAAGTGGATTTTTGTCAAAGACGTGCCCAATAACCAGCTCCGGCACATCAGACTGGAGAACAACGACAATAAACCAGTCACAAACTCGCGAGACACACAGGAGGTGCCCCTAGAAAAAGCAAAGCAAGTGTTGAGAATTATTGCTTCCTACAAGCACACAACCTCCATCTTTGATGACTTTTCTCACTATGAGAAGCGCCAGGAGGAGGAGGAGGTGGTGCGCAAGGTGAGTTGTATCTCTCAGGTACCATACTTGTGTGGGCGTTGGTCCAGTGTCCACGCCCCAAACAGGCAGCCTGAGCACTGGGCAAGGCTGGAAGTGGATGGGAACCCGCCCTGTCCCCAGGGGGCCCAGCAACAGACTCCTGGCTGGCCTTGGGCAAGGGTGGGGGCCAAGGGGTACAATCCCCTCGGCCAAGCTTTCCTCACAGTGGTCCTGAACAACTTTTGACCACTTTCCAGTTTTTAGGACGTAATTGGGACCGCCATGTATACATTTAGTTACAAAGAATTTGAGGGAACTTGCTCCTCCTTGGACTCCTGAGCTGTCTGTGCCTCTTGACCCGTGTCCTTCCAGAAGACTCAGAATGGAGTGTTCGCCTTGCACTGGGAGATGGGCATGGCTGCACAGCGGAGGCAGTGATGCTTCACTGCCTCAGGGCTTTGCTTCTTGGGGGCCACCCCTCCGCTGTTGGAAACTAGTCTGTTCTCAGATTGTTTATTTTTGTTTTAAAAGCCCGATATCTTTCAGTTTTTGGGAACTTAAACTGACTCCACCTAAGTAGTGAAGACAGTGGTGAGAAAAGGGCAGGTATGAAATCTAGACATTTTATAAATGGGAAGCCGGGTGTGGTGGCACATACATGTTTTCCCAGCACTCAGGAGGCTGAGGCAGGAGGATCAAATCGCCAAGAGTTCAAGGCCAGCCTGAACTATATAACAAAAAACAAAACAAAGGTACTTTGGGATGCTGAGGCAGAAGGATCACAAGCTCAAGTCCAGCCTGGGCAATTTAGTGTGCCTCAGAATAAATTTAGGGTTGGGGATTTAGCTTAGTAGCATAAGCGCCTGCCTGGCTAGCGTGAGATCATGAGTTCGATCCCTGTTATCAAAAAAGAAAAAAAAATAAAAAATTTAAAAAGGTGGGGATGTAACTTTGTGTGAAAACACTGAGTTCAGTCTCCAGTACCAAAAGTCTCAGGTGGTCCTGATCACCAGTTTTACAGTTTTACTTCTGCAGTGAAAACGTGTAGGATCTGAGCAGCACAGGACCTTACGGTGGCAGCGCATCTGGTCTTGAAGCAGCACCCAGATGCCCATAAACTGGTCCTGCCAGGGGGACGGTAAAGACCTAGCATGCTTCATAAAACTTGCTTTACCCAAGAGAGCTCATCTTGTAGTCCTCTCCTCCTTTTTTGTATAAAATGTCAGTTGATATTAGGTCACTTTCCAGTCTTTCCTGTCCTCTGTGTAAGAAATTTGGTTTTAAACTGGCAGCTGAATCACTCACATGAACATACTGAGTCCTAAGCATTTGGACCAGGCAGGTGTGCAGATGGTGTATGGCGGGGCTGCTAGCACTAACTTCGTCTCATTGTAGGCAGCCCAGAGCTGCATAATGAAACCCTGGTAAGGGAATGCCATTTATTTGAGATAACTGAAATGCTCTACTTTAGTCCTTTTAGGAATAAAATAAAATGCAGTTCTGCATTGCGTAACAGTGAGACTTACTTTGAGAAGTGTTGTTAGGCGACTTTACTGTTCTGCTGGCGTCGTAGCATGACCTTCCAGAACGAGACGGCTGCAGTGTCACTAGTTGATCCTGCCGGCCACTGTCCTAAAGAAGAACCCCATTAATGCAGTGTGTGGCTGTCCGAGTTTGCAGGACTAGAGCAGGGATATTTGTTAATTTGATTTAGGTTTGGTTTTAAACTGGCAGCTGACTGTGTATGCTTGAGTTTTTTCCTAAATATTGAATATGAGGTGTGATTGAAAAATACAGTGAATGTTTAAAATGTTTTTGCAGTCAAAGACACATTGTCACTAATCCTGCTCAAAATACCTCTGGCTTCAAACACATTTTTATTCTTGTCACTTTCTGAAGCAACTCTGGAAGTCCCTTTTGTGATTGTCTTTAATTGTGCTGTCGTGGCCACCTTAGTCTCCTGAATTGATTCAGAGTCTTCACCTTTCATGGTCATTTTGACTCTGAGGAAGAGCCAGCATGGCTCATAGTACCAGATGGGTGAGTAAGGTGGGAAGGACACGCTGTGGTGGTCTTACAAGCCGCCTCCTCTGTGGGATGGTGCTCAGCAGCGGCATACACAGTATTTTTGGTCACATTCATAAAGACACAGAAGAGGACTTCTCAGACTGCTTCAGAAGTGCCAAGAGTGGTGGGATGGGTTAGCATGTTCAAAGCCGGGGAGTATTTGGAGGGGGATTAAATGGCATTGTGTTGTTTACCAATATGTAGCTATAGATACATCTGTGCCCATCCCTATCCGTTTGTATCATTTATAACCACCTATGTCAGCAAACCCACCCATATCCATCTATATCTATTTTTATTAATTAATTCATTATTTATTTATATTTTTGGTACCAGGAATCAGAACTCGTGACCTCGCACTTGCCAGGCAGTTGCTGTACTACTGAGCTATGTCCCCGACTATATCTATTTTTAATTGAAATGTTAAATGTGTATTTTGATAACTTCTGTACATGGGTTTTCCTGTAGTGCACTGAGTCCCAAAGGTTGGTGGTGAGTTTAGGAATAAAGTCCTGCCTCAGATCTGTTGTAAAAATTCTAGTGTCCTAAAACTTTCATTATAACAATATGATTTTTAGACACTGAGTTTCTGGGGGCCTCGAGTTAAGCCTTGCTGAACAACCTGTAGGCTCACAGTGCAGCATCTGTACCACTTGACCCGAGCTGCCTGGGCAGTCACGGGGAAGAATGTGGAGACTCAGCCCCTAGCCATGTCAGCCAGGCTGTTTTGACCCATATGTTTGTTGTTAATTCGTATTACTGAAACTGACAAATAATGTATTCATTTATTCTTGGTACTGAGAATCAAACTCAGGACCTTGTGCTTGCCAGGAAGGCACTGTGCCTCTGAGCTATATCCCTGGCGAAAGCAACAAGTAAGAACCCTGATTTGTTTAGTGGTTCAGTTCGTTAGGCCACATAGAGAAACAGGTGGTTCTGGACAGTCCCCAGACTGACACTGTGCCCTAGCTGTACTGTGCTCTTACTGCTGCCGGTACTCTGGGCCTCATTCTGTTGGCTGGGTTGTCATTTACTCAGGATTAGAACCCTGGGTGTTTCAGAGTTGCGATGCTGGATTTCTACTGTAAAGTGTAGTGTAGTCTTGTGAATAGTGTCCTGCAGACTCTTGAAGCACTGCTTCCTCTGGGTCCTAGTACTTGCAGCCCCTGAGAATGGACCCCTTTTGTTCATCACTGGTGATTAGACCAGGCAGCATTCAATGTCATAATTTATTTATTATTTATTTATTTATTTATTTATTTATGTATTGTGGCACTGGGGATCGAACTCACAACCTCGCACCTGCCAAGCAGATGCTTAAGCTGCTGAGCCAAACTCCCAGCCCTAGGTTTTTTTGAGGCAGGGTCGCACTATGTAGCTCAGGCCGGCCTTGTCCTTGCGTTGTAGCCCAATCTGGCCTCGAACTCACGACACTCCACCTACCGCAGCCTCCCAGGTGCTGGTATTAAAGGCGTGCGCCACCACACCCAGCTTCAATATCGTAATTTAAAAGTACCTAGTGTTGACAAAGTAACAGTCAGCTAACATTTTTTTCAGTTTGCCTTTCAAAGTTTCCAGCTACAAATGTGGAAAGATTCTTACTTCTTATGAAAGCTGTAACTTTTACGGCAACTATGTCAGACCAAGTCCTAGAGTGATATGATGCATTGTTTTGTTTTTAAGCCCCAGTGCTTAAGAGGTAAAAGTAGGGTGTTCCACACAGTATGGGCCCCACACCAGGCTGATTCTGTCTAGTGGCCTTTGGAAATTGAGTAGAGGAGAGAACTTAAGCATTCCTGCATGCATGTTGAGTGCTCCTTTAAAACCATTTTTTTTTAAAGAAGTTTTATGAGTGACATTACTTTTTAAAAGAGCAGGTAGTGAACTGTGTAGCTATCCATAACACTAGAGGAATGTGCAGCACTTGAAAAGTCTCCTTGCTTCTGCTCTGGGTCCTTCAATAGTAGCCATTTGGATTGAAAAGACTGACATCTGTTTAGAGAATTTGTGTATGTGTGTGTGTGGCACCAGGGATTGAACTCAACCTCGCGCCTGCCAGACAGGGATTAAGCCACTGAAATTCCGGACCCTAGTTTTTTGAGGCAGGGTCGCACTGTGTAGCTCAGACCCGCTTTGTACTCGCATTGTAGCCCAAGCCGGCCTCGAACTTACAATGCTCCTCCTACCTCAGCCTCCCAAGTGCTGGGATTAAAGGCGTGCGCCACCACACCCAACTTTGCTTAGAGAATTTTTAAGGGAATGCAAAATACAGACTTTTTCCAGGTTTACACTTCAGGTAGGGGAGTCGTTAATTCTCAGAGCAGTGACCACCTGCCTTCCTCTTTAATCCAGGTACTCTGGAGGCTTCTTCAGGCGGGAGCTGCCCAACGATGTGGGAGGAAGGGCCACAGTTAAGGCCGTGCCCTGCACTGGGGACAGTGTTCACTGGCCCTGTTGGTGTGAACTTGAAGACATGTTCATTCTTCTCTTTCATTGGAAGAGGAGGATTCATTGTTGCTTGAATTGTACTTCACTTACTTGGTGTCGTGCTAGCTGTCATTCAGGGTAGATGTGCTGGGGATGCCCCTGTGACTGGGCACTGTAGGGCTGGCTTCTTGCATTGTGCGTGTTTCTGTGTTGAAAGCTGAGTTTAAGGAAAGAGGTCCTGAGAGTTTTGCCATTGGCCACTGTATCGCAGCCCACTGTGATACTGATTAGAAGCCAGGTCGGCAAACTTTGGAATAGGGTCAGGTTAGCCCCCAACTTCCATGTCAAGTGTGGTCTGGAAAAGAGTACTGTGGTTATGGAAATAGGAAGGAAGTGTGGCCAGAGGCACCTCCTCTGAACTGGACAGCGCTGCTGGAGGTCACTGGGTTCTTCTTGACAGTAGAGAATGTATTAGGCTTGTATCACTGAGACAGAATACCTGATAGCCATCATCTGAAGGAGGAGAGGGATTTGTTTTGGCTTTTGATTTCGGTCTTTTGTTGGCTGGCTGTGAGGCAGGAACAGTAGTGAAACAGGAACATGGCAGAAGAAAGCTGTTCATCATGGCATCTGGAAAGCAAGAGGGCAGGGCAGGAGGGTCTGGGCACCAGATGCCGTCCCCAGTGTCCTGTCCACATGACACTTCCTCCCATTCGACTGTGAGCTCACCAGGGGTTAGCCTGGGGATGCCATTAGCGCCCTCAGTCTTGTGACTTCTGCAGGATTTTTCAATCCAGTCAATTTGATAAATAGCTTTAATTGGCACAGAGGGGGTTTGGACTGTGGAGAAAGCACTCAGACTAGATGAATCCCAGCTTGTCCTGCTCTTCGTTAGCCAAGGAACTCAGAGTTTTATTTTTTCTAACCCCCCTTTGGAGAATTGAACCAAGGGTCTTGCTTGCAATGAGCTACACCCACAGCTCTTTAAATTTTTAGTTTTCTTTTTTTCTTTTTAGATAGGAAGGGTCCTTCTAAGTTGCCTAGGCTGGCCGGAACTTGTAATCTTGGAGCTTGCAGTCCTGCCTCAGCCTCCCAAGCTGCTTGGACTACAGGCCTGTACCACCACACCTGGCACAGGGTTTGCCTTTTTAGCTGGTTAGACAGACATTGGTGTCATTCGAACCACTGAGAGGTTTACATGAAAGAAAATGCAGGAGAACAGCTGCCACATCCTGCATGTTTCTTCTGGGCTGGGGTAATCACGTATTTCTGATGTTTTCCCATGTAGCATGACAGTGACCCGTGAGGGAGGGCTGGCAGTGGTCTGTGGTGGTCTGCTTGGGCGGAAGGCTGCCTTGTGGGGGGCGCATGGTGTGTGGGACCAGGGCCCTGGAGCTCAGAGCCTTGCCTGTTGGCAGGGCCTGGACTGCTGAGCAGAGAGGGCCCTGCACCCAGAGCTGCGGGTGCGGCTGGATGGCAGCCTCGGGCCTGCTTTTGTGGGAATTCCACCTGTGTGTCACAGCTCGGCTGCTTAGTGTGTTAAACTCCTCTCTTTCTTCTTACAGGAGCGGCAGAATCGAAACAAACAATGAGGACAAACCAGCTGCTTCTGTGGTTCGCTGTTTTGAAAAGTTTAGAACTGTGTGCTCGGTGCTGCCTCTGGTGTCAGCTCCGGCCTGTCACCCTTGTGCGAGGTTGAGTGTTGCATCTTTATTCTCTTTACAGTTCATTTTTGCTGATAGATCTGTGTTCATTTGTATTTTTTCTATGTATTATGATACTGTAGAACTCACTAATAAAGGAATATTTTTTGTCAGCTTATCAGACTGACCTAATGCGAAATACAAATATCCTTAAAAACAAAACAAAGAATCTAATACATCCCAAAGATTTCTTTTTTATTTTGGCAGAAATTATGTTCTTATTCTTATATCCAGTCATTTAATATTTCTATAGGAGACTTCAAAGTTTTTACCCCTTTACTGTTTTTTTGCAAACAGAAGAACCCATAAGCTGTTTGTCATTTAGAGCGTGCGGTTAAAATCTCCTCACAGTACTGAAATCAGAAAGTTAGTGATTGCCCTCTTGGGCTGGTTCACCATTTTTACTATTCATGTTGTCTCAAATGCTAATCTGCCATTTGGTTTTCCTGCTAGGCAGAAAGATAAATTGTAGTTTTTCAAATGTACTGACTACAGTTGCCCCTGGAAGATCGGCCCTCCACGGTGTGCTCCCACCCGACAGCTGCACCGCCCCTCACTGCCTGCTGTCTCACTGCTGCCGAGGATTTGGAAGGTGTTTGAGGTCTGCTTTCTGCTTCTGTGTGTGTGTTCCTCGTTCTTTGCAGATCATTTTTAATTTGCCCCTTTCTTCACTTGATAACCATAATGGTATCCTACGTTTTTTACTAATAATGCTGAGCTTTAAATGTAGGCTCTGATAGTGCAGTGTGATGGATGATGCTGTCAACTAAATTCCATGTGTGCGTCTGATTTTTCTTTTTCTGTCGAATGGTTTAAAAAAGCAAAACACAAAAAAATCCTTTTAGGAAATAATTTGCTGTCACGTGTTGTGGAATGAGGGGCCGTTAAGGAGCTACCCCGCTACCTGGAGTTGGAGTTTAGCATGAAAGCGGTGCTCATGCCCGACGCCCTTGCACACGAATCTGCACGCACCCACTGTAGAGGATCCTTACCGTCATAGAGAGCAGATACCTTCCAAAACTATTTACTCCAAAAGACCCTCTGAGTTAGAAGTTGAAACTGTATTCTTTAGACTTGTATTTAGAACGTGTCACTTCCTCTGAGCTGTTACTGCCTGTACAGAGTCCTGGACAGCAGTGGGGTGCCGTCCTCTAGGAGAATACAAGCCTTAATAAACACACCTGTTAGCAAGTCTGTGTGCTCTCGTCCTTCACGCCTGCCTGTGGGGGACAAGTCTTGTTTTTGTGGTAGCTGCGAAGCCAGTGGTGAAGTCGCTGTGCATGCAGCGTGGGTTTTTCAGGTCTGAGGCATTCCTTCTCAGGCAGGTGGACAGCCAGGGACCGCTTGAGACTGACTGTGCTCGAACTTACTCCCCCTCAGTGGCTTCCGTTGAAAGGGCAGAGCAACTCTTAGAGCTCGAGTTATAACTTAGAATTTCAGTCCCCCAGCACAGGTGGAAGGTCATCACGTGACCTCAGCTCTGACCCCCATGCTACGTGGCTTGCTCGTCACTGTCCTTTTGCCCACCCACCCTCAGCCCATTCAAGTGCAGACAGCAGTGCGCTTCCTCACAGGGTATTTTCCTTGTAAGGTAGTTTACAAACTGAAACGCCTGCGCCCAGGTATATATGTCCCCATTTTCAACGTGTAGGAGATAAAAGATACAGAACAAGCATCATCTCAGGAGTCCTCACAGCCTCTCCCAGGCAGTCACTTGCCTCTGCCAGAACTTAATATTTCATTAGGAAATACACAAAACAAGCACAGGAAAACGAGTCTCATGCTCTTGACGGTTGATCAGGTGGGATATTTATTTTTTCCACTGCAGCTCCAAGTTGCTTCCAGAATTTTGCTCAAGGGAGTGTTTTAAACACTGAATGGCTAGGTATTTGTGTGCCATTTTCTTGCATGCATGGATTCACTATGCTTCTCTAAAGATGAAGTGATTCCTGCATTTGAGTGGTAGGCTGAGAGATGCACCGGGAGGTAGTGCATGTGACCAGGGCATCGTGCCTTTTTGAGTCAGCACAGAAAGGCTAGAGGAATTGTAGGGAAGAGGTGGGTGTGAGCGCTGGTCACCGTGAAGCTAGAGAAGGTGCCATGGCTAGTGGTGCTTGCCAGCTGGCATTGGTGTTTAGTTATGCCCACCCTGAAGGCATCCTCCAAACCCAGGAGTCATGAACTCCCTCTGCAGAGCTGGTGTCTAGTTGGTGAAGGTGTCAGGGCCTGCGCACATTCCTGGCTCTTAACCATGTCTGGTGTCAAGGAACTTGGCATGTGCTGTGAGAGTTGGAGGGAGCGTCCGTGATTTAGCAGTGCGTCACACGGTGGTTTGTGAAGGGCCGTATCAATATTACTGTTAGCTTGTGTTTCCCACTCCTGGGAAAACACAGCAGCCAAATAAGCCCTTGTTTCTTTTTCTGACCCCACCCATAGCAAACCATGTTAGGATTTCATAGTGGATTCTAAGATACCAGTAAAACTACCAGCCTGCAGTGCCACTTGGTGTCCCTCTGGCTCTAGACATTTCTCTGGAGGATCTGAGGTCCTCACTGACCATCCTTGCTGGCCCACAGGTGGTCACTGGTTGGGCTTGCGGGCTGCTTTCTGTCCTGGGTGTTAGCTGGAGGAGCTGCACTGGAGGAAATGTGTGGTTTGGGATAATCGTTGGGACTCTGGATTCTGGCCCTGTCAGGTTCCCTGATGCCCGGGATTGATGGACTCCTCCTTTACTTAGGACTAAAGTAACTTTTCTAGCTGGAGGCCAGCTGTGAGCCAGGGTCTGTGAGAGGAATTGGCACTGCTGTGTCACTGTGTGACTCCTGGGGTCACCAGTTTGCCGTGCGCCTCTCAGGCGGTGGGCTGCTCTAGACATCTCGCCATAGCCGCAGGAATGATGCAGACACTGGAGAGTCCCTTTAGGTGTCCCTTGTGGCGCATGTAAGTGAACGGTGGTCTCCTTCGCTATGTGTCCCCTTGTGATTGGTGCTCGGTTTTCTGTAGCCTGGAATTGCTTTTAGAATTTGCATATTCAAGTTTTTAGGGAAACTAATTATTAGAAAAGGCATTTGAATAGTTGTCCTCCGTGACATTTTAAACATCATTCTGTGGATGGCATTTTGTGGATACATATGGTGTAGGTTTTTGTTTTTGTTCTCGTTTTGGTACCAGGGATTGAACCTGCCAGGCAGGTGCTTATGCTGCTGAGCTAAATCCCCAGCCTATACAGTGTAGTTTTTACGGAACTGAAAGAGCAGTCCTTTCTCTTCAGAGCTGCCAGGCTTTTCCACTCGCAGAGGTCTCACAGTCCGTCTACTGCAGAGGAGTACCAAGAAGAGGACGCGGGGGAGGGTGTGGCAGAGAAGAGTGGCCGGCACTGAGCCTTGGTTTGTATCGGATGGTGTGTGACTCCCTTCATGGTCCACGGGTACAGTACTAGGTGCTTCAGACAGCCTGCTTCCTGCCTGCGCTGTACACAGCTGGTGGGAAGGAGCGAGACCTGCCCAAATAATCAGGCTTCACCTCTGCCAAGTGTTCATTTGAAAGGGCAGCTTGGGGGCAAGCGGGGACTGATGGGCCTGCTGGCTTCCTGTGGTGGCCTGGGGCTGAGGTCATCTCAGACCAAGTCTGCAGTGCAGCCCTTTTGCCTGATGTTGAGGTGGGCCTACAGCATGTTTGTGAGCACCCTCCCTCCCCCAAGTGTCCAGGCACTCCGAGCTACTCTTGAGAGTGACCAGTGACTGCCAGGCTTGTGGGTGGCGCTCAGCATGTTCTGAAGAGACATGCATGTGACTCCTGATCCTCTCCAGCTTTGGGGAGGACAGGTCATCTGTGATAGGACATGAAGAGGTCTTGGGGTGCAAGAGGTTGGGAATGCAGGGGGCGGGCGTTGGGAGTAGGTAGAAGCACGGTCTAGGTGAGACTGGGTCAGTGAAATGTGCAAGGAGGCCAGTTGCTGGAGAGGGAGTGGGGTATGTATCTTCAGGACCCAGACTAGGGGCCCCATCTCTGCTCAGTGCCCAAGCTGCCCCTGGGTCTAGTCCTTTTCTCTGCCCCAGAGAGACCCTGTGTTTCATTTGCCACCTCTCTGAGAGCAAGGGGTGAGCAGCCCATCATTTTGGGTTCTGTGCACTTGGCCTGACCACATGATCCTGACAGACCTGTGCTGCACAAAGTTGGGGCCCAGGGAGTACTGAGGGCAGGAGAGCAAATGAGCATGCTGCTGGAAGACACCTGCCCTCGTCCTGTGTGCGGGTTGGTCCCTTTTGGGATACATTGACTCTGGGGAGGAGGGGAGCAGCCGAAGCAAGATGCGGCCCCTTAGAGCTCCTCTGTCTTCCACAGAAGGTGGTGTGACAGCTGTCTTTACACCAGGCAGCCAGGGTCCTTCAGTGGGGGCCCAGAGCAGGCTTTATTCTTGCTACCATCCAGTTTCTCTGCCCACTGCCTGGGTGGGACAGGACTGTGTGAATTCAGGGTGGGATGGCAGAGTTGCTGCTCAGTTTTGGGGGGTAGAGTTCACTAGCAGTGCCAGACTCCCAAACCAGGCTTGGTGTGGCCTCTTCTGGCTAGTGGGACCTAGTGAGGCCAGTGAAGATCCCTGGGGCGCAGCAGCCTTGGGAATGGGGGCTAAGGGAAGTTCATGCCCCAGGAATGCCAGAGTTTTGATGTCTGCCTTGCTCCTCTCAGAAAATTCCCAGAGGTGGCAAGCTGAGGCCTAAGGAACGGTGAGCTGGGAGTGGGTGGTGGGAGTCCAAGAAGAGCCTCTGGTTACATCAGTCAGGCAAAGGCTGCCCGGCAGGAGGGGCTCCAGGTGTCCTGAGATCCAGAGGGCTAGGGAGTTGGTGGTTTTTCTACTTTGGAGCTGCCTCCTGCACTGTACCCAGACACACAAGCCTGGAGAGAAACCTAGAATGCAGGTTTTCTTAGGGCTCTGTTTGGTCTTCAGACTCTCAGGATGTCCCCAACTTTAGGGAGTTTTGTTCCCCTCCCCAGGGATGGCCACATGTACACACATATGCATAACACACATGCACAAGTGCACAAATGAACACATACTTGCACGTAAGAGCATGCACACACAGTGCATACAGAGACACAAGCATACTTGCACACAGGCATGCATACATACGCAGTTGTGCCCAAGGCAGTACACATGCATACCCATGCACGCACACATGAATGTGTACTGATGCACGCTGGCACGCACAGTTGCATACATGTGGGCTTTGGTTGAAGTGATGAGTTAGTTGTAAAGATGTGAATAACCCCATATATACAGGACCCCTTTGGTGAGGGTTTGCCTTCCTCACCGTGTGGGTGCTAGTCAGTACCTCCTTGGTTCTATAATTTTTGGGGACATGCACACATGAAAGGTGAGATTTTGTTGGAAACGCCTTTCTTTGGTCTCTGTTTCATCCTCAGACTCCTCAGATATCTCCACCCTTGGGCAGGTGGGCTCTGAGCAGGGATTGTACTCTTCAGGTATGGCCACCATGTCTTTTAAACCAGGAAGCAGGACTGTTTGCCATAGAAAATTTTGTACTTCTAAGGCTATTTCCCTAAGGTTTGGAAGTGCTTTTTGGAGATCTCCTGTGGATATTTTGGAAGACTGTGGAGGACAAGGTCAGTTGGGTCAGGGGCTGCTTGGATAGATGGCTGGGGATCTCCATGGCATGGGGAGAGCTGTGCTGACATGGAGTTGGGACCTGAGCTCTACTCAGCTCTTCTGTCACTGGGCCACACCCCTCCCCTTTACTACTCTAAGCTTGTAGCCCAATCTGTCACTGCCCCTTTTGTGTCCTTGCTGTGTGATCACCTGTGTTAACTTGCTGTCACACTAACAAAACGCCTGAGACAATTAACTTACAATAAGATTTCATTTGGCTCACAGTTTTGGAGGCTCCAGTCCATGGTTGGGTGGACCCATTTCTTTCGGCCTCTAATAAAGTGCAGATGGTAATGGTAGGGTGTGCAGGTTGGAGCAGAGCTACTCACTATGTGGCCATGATGCAAAGAGGAAGGGGCAGAAGGTCACAATTCCCTTTGTGGCCATGTCTCCAGTAACCTAAGGATTTTTTACTTGGCTCTATCTCATAAAGGTTCTATCATTTCCCCATGATGCCACCCTGAGGACCAAACTTCTAATACATCACTTTAGGGGTTGCTTTTGCAAATTATAGCATGGTCCTAGAAGAATATAGGTCTGAATGACCAGTAGGTCACAAGGGTCCACACCTTTATTCTGTACTCCCACTGCTTCAAAAACTTGAAAACAAGATGAGCATGAGGGAGTTTAAGGGGCCCCACCCTGCACAGTTGATGATAGCGATAGTGGTGTTGACACTTGATGGATGATTATAGCAATGATGGTGGTGAAAACTACTCACATTTATTAAGTGGATGTGTGGTAGTTGAGCTTAATTGTGTCAGCTTGGTTGGCTTGGGAGCCACCTAGGGCATTAGTATACTTCTGTGTGTGTCAGGGTGGGTCATGGAAGTGTGACCTTGGGTATTATATGTGGTCTCGGAATCCTTTCTGTCTGGCAGGATTCCCCTGCTCTGCTTCCTAGTCCCTCTGAACTAAGTAGCTTTGCTCTGTCACTGTCTCCACCATGATATTCCTGCCTTCCTCTGAAATCACAAACCAAATTAAATCTCTCCTCTATTAAATTGCAAGCATTGGGTATTCTGTGTAGAAATGGGAAAGCTGTCTAATACAGAAAATTGGTACCAGAGAAATGGGATTGTTGCTATGACTGCACCTGACCGTATGGTTTAGAAACCTTTGGAACTAGTTTGCAAGGAGTTTGTAAGGGTTTGGAATGTGTGGTACAGTAGCCCTAGAGTGCTATGAGCAGAGCCTGTTGGATAATTCTGGTCCGAGTTCAAAAGACCAGAATGCTTTATGTAATGTGGCAAGCTCAGGAAATAGCAGTTGGGAACAAGAACTTCATTGGCAGCTGAGGATATAGCTCAGTGGTATAAGCGCCTGCCTGGCAAGTGCAAGGTCCTGCATTCGATCGCTGATACAAAAAAAAAAAAAAAAAAAAAAAAAAATTCATTGGCAATTGGACTAGAGGGTGCATATATTACACTCTGACAGAAATTTGATTGACATTTTTGCCCATGTCCTGAGTCTGTGTGGGAGGTAGATTAATGTCAGTGAACTAATTAATTTGGTGGTCAATGCAACCCAACATTCAGACTGTCTTATGGTTACTGTTCACTGATTTTAGTTATATTATAGTGAGAATCAAGGGCAAAATACAGAAGAGAAAAATGTGGAAAACTTAAATTTTGGCCCAAAGGAACCATATGTAAAGTTGAGGCCAAAGGTGTGACTGCTTAAGAAATTAGCATCATTAAAAAGAAAGCAAGTATAGCAAAGCCTTGGGTTGTGACTTGTCTGGTGAGTGTTCTGCAAGATGAGCAAACATTTCTAATAAATTTTAACTTGATAAATGAGCAACGTATTGCAATACAAATATTAGTAATGCTGAACATCACATGATCACAGCTGAACCAATGGTTTTCTCGCTCGCTGTGAGACTGTGGGTGACCATCCCCCAACAGCAAGAGGTTATGGAGGAGATCTCATCTGCAGAGGAGGAGGAAAAGGGGGAGGAATTCCTCACCTCAGTGAGATTAGGGAGATGCGTAAAACGTGGGAAACTGAAACATTTTGTAGAAAAGCACCCCCTGAATAAAGCTGTAAGCAGGGAATCTGTTTAATGACAATGCAATGTTACATTTCCACAAAATACTCAAAAGCAGGCAAAAGCAAGTGTCACTGGATAGGTTCCTTGTTAAAGTTGCATAAAAAGAAAAAGATTCCACTGAGCCAATAGACAGCGATGATTCTGTTAGTGATAGTGAAAGTCATCCTACACAATAACCCTCTCTCATTTCCTTCCCACCAGTCATGAAGGATTTTTCCTTATATCTTTTATTTTCTTTATTATTTTGTATTATATTACAGTACTGTAAGCACTTTTGTATGAATATTTTTAGGTTGTAGAATGAGTTATCTGAGTTTCCATTATTTCTTATGGGGAAATTTGCTTTGATATATTTGCATTGGGTTACAAGCAAGTTTCTGGTGTCAATTATGCTCACAAGCCAAGGTTTGATTGTACTGTATACAAGGGCAGGAAGAAACACGCTTTGAGGGGATCTCAGAAATCAGTAGGACCCCACCTATCACAGGCTAAAGTGTGCAAAAGTGTCAGCATTTCATTTGAGAGGAATCCTTAGAACCCCTTGCTCAGGAAGGGCCTCCTAGAGAATTGGTTCTCCAGGATTTGTTTCACCATGCTCAGCCATCCAGGCACTCATAAGCCACTGCAACCATGGTCCAGTGGGCCTGGCCACTGCTGCTGCTAACAACAGACATTGGTGATGTTCATATGATGCTACTTTTACTGGCATGCAGAATGCAAGAGTTGTAGCGTCAGGGAGGCTTCCACCCAGATTTAAAAGAAAGGCCTGGCAGGGCAGGTCAGGAGCCCCTGAGAGGGCAGTGCATGAGCTGTGAGAATGAAGTTGAACACCCCAGGAAGTGAGTGATGCCCGAAACAGAACAGATGCAGAAGAAAGCTGCAGGCCATGACTGGATCCAGCTCAAGAGCAATGCCATGTGGGCCACAATTGACAAGACCATAAGGTTGGGGCCACCAAAACTCTGAAATTCACATCTCACAATATTAATATCCCAGATGTCTGACATGGAATTGCAGGACTTAGATTTCAGTCTTGCTTTGGCCCTATTCCTTTCTATTTCTCTATTATACCTTGGGATTATGGAACTTGATTTTTATTTTTACAGAGAGGTTCACAGCTAAGATTTTACCTGGAGTCTCAAAAGAGATGTTGATTTTTGAAAAATGCTGGAGTTGCTGAGACTTTGGGAAAGGGGTGATTCCATTTCCAGTTGTATGTAAGATAGTTGTATCATATTAGATGGGATTATGAACCTATTGTGTTTATTTGGAGGTTAAATATGGTTTAAGGAGATGTGTCAGGTTGATAAAGGGTAGCTTAATTGTGTCAACCTGATTGGTTTGGAAGCCATCTCGGGGGTTAGTAAACACCTCTTAGTGTGTCTGGGTGGGCCATGAGGTATGCCTTGTGTTCTATATCTGATCCCTGGCCTCTTCTCTGGCACCCT
>RJWM01006264.1:37528-85714 GCA_004363535.1 Dasyprocta punctata | reverse complement strand
AATCTGTGTACCACATAAATTTCAATTCAC
Source organism: Dasyprocta punctata (assembly GCA_004363535.1). Lineage (NCBI taxonomy): Eukaryota > Metazoa > Chordata > Mammalia > Rodentia > Dasyproctidae > Dasyprocta > Dasyprocta punctata. Next base: position 85,684 of record RJWM01006264.1, on the reverse strand, counting down.
TGCCAGGGCAAAGAGAGGACAACGAGAAGCTGACCTTTGCACATAGCCGAGAATGTTTCTGATCCACACAACAACTGATGTCCCATTTAGAGAAGCAGAAAAAACAAAAAAAAATTTAATGCTTCCTAAATTATTCCTCACTGACATGACAAATTCACACATTTAATCTATACTAAAATAAGTGTAACTTTAATACTATTTACAGGGTCTTTCCACAAAGTACTAGGTAGGTTGGTAGTTAACAATGTCACAATTATGACTACTCTTAATCAACTTGAGAAAAATTACTTCTGCTTTAAAAACAAAACTCAGGTTTCTAAAAATACTAGCAAGCAACCGGGCATGGTGGTGCACACCTTTAATCCCAGCACTTGGGAGGCTGAGGCAGGAGTATTGTCATTAGTTTGAGATCAGCCTGGGCTACAAAGTGAGTTCAAGGCCAGCCTGAACTGCATAGTGAGACCCTATCTCAAAAAATAGGGCCCGGGATTTAGCTCAGTGGCCTAAGCACCTGCCTGGCAGTTGCAAGGTTGTAAGTCTGATCCCCGGTACCAAAAAATAAATAAATAACAAATAAATAAATAAAGTTCAGGCTTACAGCAAAAGTCAAATAGTTCACCCATTTTTGCAAATGAAGTTTTATTAGAATACAGCTACTCGGGAGCATTACAATCCCTGAGTTGAAATTATACTACACAGCCACTGTGATAAAAACAGCATGGTACTGGCAACAAAACAAAACAAAACAAAACAGACCCAGGGATCAATGGAACAAATTAGAAGATGCAGAATCCCAAACATACTCAGCCACTTTACCTTTGACAAAGGAGCCAAACACTTGCACTGGAAGAAAGATGGCCTCTTTAATAAATGGTGCTGGAGAAGCTGGCTCTCCACACAGGCACGAAGGAGTAGACATCTACAGGAGTGTACGCTGCAGTGAGGTCCGAGCCGCGGGTCCCTCTGGAGTCTTTGCTGTCCTGTGTGTGCTGTGGACCCCGGTGTCGCGTGGTCCCTGGCGCCAGAGCAGCCCTGCTGGAGTTGTTTCTCCCACTTGCTTCCTAGATGGTATTCAGCTTGTCACTTGATATCTCACTGGCCTGAAAGAGCTTGTAATCTAGTGATCAGTGGTCATCAAATTATATGGAAGCCAAGTAAGACTTTGGTTTTAATATAATCCTTATTAAACACTGCTTAAAGTATTTTTTGCCAACAGAAGGTAATTTTCAAAAAAAAGGTTAACTTTCAAAAAGAATGTTCCAAATCAGATAAAAATGTCCATAATTAGATAATTCTCAAAGAATTATATGCAGCTGTAGTACCCTTACTTGAGATGCTTGGGACCAGAAGAGTTTCAGTTTTTGGAATTCTTGGAATATTTACGTGAACTTTACTAGTTGAGCATCCCTATCAAAAATCCAAATCTTAAATCTGACCCTGAATACTTCTGATTGCAACCACATTTTTTTTGCATATTTTGATAGCACCTGACAGGTTTACATAAAGTATTTGTAGAAGCCACGATCATCTGTTTGCTTCACAACCCAAATTCTCCTGTGTCACTGGATGCCCCTCTGTAGCCAAACCTGTGAGGACAGAGAAAAGCCACGTTCTACTGCAGGCAATCAGATCAGTCTAGGACAGAGTGATGAACAGCAGGAAAAGAGCCTCTCCAAGATTTGTTGTCCCGATGCTGGAATACAGCAATGTGAGGAAGAGGAGGAGGAGAGAAGTGGGGTCCTGAGACCCAGCAAGGATCTGAAGCAAGAATTGAAGCCCACGAGCAAAGTGAAGAGGAAGAAGCAGGGGGCAAGCAGTGCTTTCTCCCTGAGCCCTGACTCACTGCATGGGGGTCAGCTCAAAACTACAGACACATGGTGACTACTGGCAACCCCAGAGGCCTCCATGGAGAAGCACATCAGAGGAATGGAGCAGTAGACACAGCAGACTGCTGCAGCTGGTGGGTTATTCAGGTCTAGATGTTCCCCAGGAAAGGGTTATTGGCCAGCAGCCATCTTGGAGAGGGGTCAGCTGAACTTGGAACTCAGAACAGCTGCAGGCCAGCTTCATCTAGTGGTTCTCAGTGTCAGGGTGAGGTGAAACCAAGTTAAAGTTGGCAGGAAGTCAAGGAGCTGAGTTCGAGCCAGTGAGGAGCCGAGATCAAGCTGGCAGGAGGCTCAAGGAATGTTGTAGACTGAACACATCGGGTTTCAGCCTCAAAGCCAGAGCCCAGCCTGAACTTCAGTGTAACTGAAGTGGTAACAGCAGAAGTAACAAAGCAGGTGAATGAGGCTTTAGAAAAAATCTGATCAGAAATAATTTCTCAGATAACTACAGAGATAGTGACTGTAATGAGTGACATGGCTGGTGACTCTAGAGCAGACACAGATTAAAAAAAAATAGAGGAGTTTAGGAAAAAGATGGGAACCATGAACACCCAACACAGCAAAGAAATGGAATGCATGAAGCAGATTCAAACTTATCCAGAAGATTAAAAATTCCAATGAAAGATATATGCAGCAGAATGAGCCAGTGTGGGGATGGACTCTCAGACAGAGAAGACAGGACTGCAGTTTGCAATCATGCAAAGAAAAATTTCTAAAAAATAGCAAGAGATCTCAAAAAATCAATTCAATAGTTGCTAGACGATGTAAAGAATAATGAGATTGATCAGGGTCAATGAAAAAGCAGGAGACAGTGCAAACAACATAAAAAAAAACCTGTTTACAGAAATAATGGAAGAAAACTTACCAAGGAGGGCAAAAAATTTGACCTACAGATAAATGAGGCATATAGAACTCCAGTTAGCCATGATAAAAAAAAAATCTACACCAAGACATATAATAGTCAGTATTCCAGCAATTCAACACAAGAGCAGAATATTAAAAGCTGTTAGAGAAAAGAAACAAGTCACCTATAAAGGAAAGCCCATCAGAATCATGGCAGACCTCTCAACAAAAGTCCTTAAGTCAAGGAGAGCTTGGAGTGAAGTATTGCAATACCTAATTGAAAACAACTTCCATCCCAGATTGATGTACCCCCCAAAAAACTCTCTCTCAAAATTGATGAAGAAATAAGATACTTCCATGAAAAAGAACACCTGAAGAAATTCATGACCACCAACCCAGCACTTCAAAATGTTCTGAAGGATATTCTAGAAAGAGGTGACAATACTACAACTCTATGAACCCAACAGAATGAATCCACAAGGCAAGGCAAGTAATTAAACATAGGGAAAAAACCCAACAACAGGAAAATGATATGATAAGGATAAGTTAATACATATCAGTTATAACCATCAATGTTAATGGTCTCAATTCACCAATTAAAAAAAACCAGACTGACAGAATGGATCAAGAAGCAAGATCCAACAATATGCTGCATACAAGAAACACATTTCATTGAAAAAGAAATTTATGGACTGAAGTCAAAGGATGGAAACCAATGCTCCTTCCCCCTGAAGCTCAGGCTGGTTTCTTTCCATGAGACCGGGACCAGACCTGTTCAGCCTGCAGCTGTCAGCATACCTTCTGCTGGCGTGAACTCAACTGGGAGTTGCTAGATGAACCCAGAAGTTGTTCTGAGTTCTGAGCTCAGGTGACCCCTCTCCAGGATGGCTCCTGGCCAATCCCCCTTTTCTGCAGGATGTCCAGTCCTGCAGTGCTCACCACCAGCCAGTGCAGTCCTCCATGGCCACTGTTCCCTCCACTGCTCTGTCTCTTCATGGAGGCCTCTGATGCTGCCAGAAGTCCCTGCGTGTCTGCAGATCTGAACCGCTCCTCCCATGCGGTGAGATTTGACTCAGGGAGGAGGCCCTACTGGCTACCTCTTTCTACTTTGTTGAAGTTCCTCTCTTTGCTTTCCCTGTGGGCTTCAATTCTCACTTCAGATCCTTCCTGGGTACTGGGGATCCACCTCTCTCCTTCTCTCCCTTGAGTTGCTGTATCCAAGCATCTGGATCGCAGCTCTCAGAGAGGCTCTTTCTTTGCAGCTCACCACTCCACCATCTCCCCAGAAGTCCATCAGATTCTTAACTGAATAACTCAACTTTCCTTCTGTGCCTAAGACGAGTGTATCCATAATTCTTTTTATACATTCGTTATCCTTTTCTATAAAGACTACATATGTACTTTTTGTGTTTATGTGTTATTTTAAAGGAGTTTTTTAAAAATGAATTTTCTGAAATTTTGCAATGTAATCCTACGGAAAGAAAAAAAAAAGATCTCCATATTCCCACCATGCAAGTAAAATTGCTGTTCACATTTTGATGTATTGACCTCCAATCTCTCTTTGCCTGTGTATTTTGATTAGGAGAAAATATAGCAGTAGTCATACTATGGTATCATTTTCTTTCTTTTCTTTTTTCTTGTGATGCTGGGGATTAAACTCAGAGCTTAAGTACCTCCTCTACCACTGAGCTGCATTCCTAATTCCTGTAGTACAATTTCACATCTTTCTTCCTTTTTTTTTTTTTTACTAAAAATAAAGCTTATTTTTGCAATGTCATTCATAGAGAGACTGTGTGTGTGTGCATATGCACACTTGCACTGGGAATTCAACTCAGGGCTACCGTTGAGCTAACCCTCACCCTGTGATGTACCTTTAGCAGCTACATAATTTCTTTGCAAAGGTATTTAATGTTTTACTTGATCATTTCCAGTTTTACCTTAATGCAAATAATACTTTTTATGTTTAAAATTGTTTCCTTAGTCTGTATGCCTAGAGGAGTAGAATGAGTAGATCATAAGCCCCTCAATCTTTAGATTATTATTCTGACTGATCTTTAAACTATGTTGAAATGGAACAAGTATGTTGTCTTCATCCTAGTAACATGGTAATCATATCACTGATTTCTTCAGAATTCCCAGGATTTCTTTTGAGCCAGTGGGAAAAGCATATCTCTTCCTCATCCAGTTTATGAATGATCTTAGAAAAGGCACAGCTCAATGAGAGCTGCTGGAATTTTCCAAAGCTGATCACTATTGCACCACTTTTTTAACATGAAAAAGTATGTATCACTGTCAAAAATACAAACTTATAATAGGTTTCCATGTGCCCTTTGCACGTTTGCTCCTGGGCAGCAGGCAGTGCCCCGAGTCAGGCTTCGGGCTCACAAATGGTAAGGGCGCCGCCATCCTCCACGTCCACACGAGCAGCTGGAGTGAACACAGATGAATTATCCACTTCCTTCATGCTTTATGAAGTGCTCAATAAAGCAAAACGGATGAAAAAAACCAGATTACTGATGATGTGGAAAAGGATATAACAGGATACTGATCATAATGTTCAAAAGTTTTCATAATGTCATAATAAACATTCAACATTGTTTATGAACATTCAAAATCAGCTTATAGCAATGCTTCTGACAGGCTTAAAGATTAAGTAACTTCACCAGTGATTTCATGTGGTCTATGCTGACTAGGTAATTTATTGTTCTGTGCTTGATTTGGCAGCACATATACTGCAATTTGAACAATACAGAGATGATTAGCATGGTGCCTGCACGACGATGATATGCAAATTCGTGACTTACTTTTCTGAGATGTCCTTCCTCCCTGGTTTAAGCTGTGAACCCTGGGTACGTGCTGAAGGACTGGATAGCTGAATCTGCTGTATAGAAAGCAGAAAGGAATGATTTTTCAGAGGTGAGGTGGTTCACTTTATCACTTCTTTTTATTTTAAATGTATCATATTTTAAGCACATTTATTTTATTTACCAACATGTTCAACTATACTATTACCAAAACCAACTTCCCAAATTTCTCTTTGCCTGGCCTCTCTTTATTCATTTATCAGTGAATCATTTCTTCAAGTTATCTACTAGTTCTTTAATGTGTTTAAATGTTTAGGTATTCATTTTTATTTCAGATACTCATAAATGCATTATCTGAGTGAGTGAGTGTGGGACGCGGTGAGGGTCAGCTATTTGCTGTGTGTGTTTCGGCATTTTCAGTTTCAGTCTCTTTTTGAAATCCAGCGAGGCCTGATTTGAGGGTGTAGCCCCCCAAAGGAACTGGCATTTGCTTCTGACAGGCTAGAATTTGTATTTGCTTCTACTGTAGCACTGCCAACCATTTAAAATTAATCTTGACAGTAATGAAGACAAACTATAGATACGTGCATCAGTATGGATGCATTTCACATGTAACGTTCGTTAAGCAAAGCAAGCAGAGGGCAAAGGAATGTTACCATTTAAATAGAGTGTAAAAACCATCTGAAATCATCTGTATCACGCAATGGAACTTCAATTATACTGGAAATATTTTATTTCTGATACTGAGTAGAGGATGCATACATGCTCATTATGTTATCTGTACTTTACCACCTATGTTATCTGTATCTTTACCACCTAAAATCTTTCATAATTAATTGCTTAAGCCGGGTGCGGTGGCACATGCCTTTAATCCCAGCACTTGGGAGGCTGAGGCAGGAGGATCCCTGTGAGTTCAAGACTGGCCTGGGCTACAAAGTGAGTTCAAGGCCAGCCTGAATTGCATAGTGAGACCCTGTCTCAAAAAAATAGGGCCAGGGGTTTAGCTCAGTGATTTAAGTGCATGCCTGACAGGTGCGAGGTTGTAAGTTTGATCCCTGGTACCAGAAAAAAAAAGATATCTTTTGAGCTTATGTCACAGAATATTATATATACATTTATTAACAAGCTATGAAATAGACTCAAGTGCATCGGCATTTACAGATTTTAAGAAGCCAACATTTATCAAATGTCTTTAGTATTTGAATTTTCTTACAAACATCTCAAACATTTACATACACATCTAGTTATATTTTTAACAGTTATGTCTAAGTTGCCCAAAAAACATAAGACATCAGACAAACACAACTCATTGTCTTGAGCCATTTCTGTTCAGGAAATAAAATCTCTCAACAGTTGCTTTACTGAAGGTCCTGTACACCCGAATGTAATCTTGATTGCCTAATTTAGGCAAAATGTAGGTTTGAAGACACTTGTACCTTTCAGACTCTTGCTGACATCGTGTATGTTTTCTTAATTAGTGAACCCTCCTGTTTTAGAATTAATGAGTACCATGTAAACAATTTACAAACACGTACCATATAATACATCCACACAATTCCACATAAAACACAGATTTATCCTTCACTTTTATTTATTTATTCATTTTATTTATTTATTTTTTAATCCGATTTACTCAAGGATTAAAAAAAGAAAAGAAGAAGAAGAAAAAAAAAAAACGACCACAAAATTTCAAAACACGTCAGTCAGCAGGCAACAATGGTACATACATTGCATGTTGTCATCCCAAAATTATTCACCCAGACATCCGCATTCAATTGTCTGAACATCAGCACAAATCTTTCTCTTCAGCAAACTCAGAGAAATCAGTAGTATAACTATCTTAACTATTTTTATATACCTATACATACACATATACATGTGTTTTTTCTTTCAGCTTGTCACCCTAATGAAACAATACAATGTTTACACATGTGTGTTTTATTTCACTAATGAGTATGTTCTCAAGGTGCATCCATTTACCTATAAAACTGTCCAGTTTCTCCTTCTTTATGGCTGAATAGTACTCCATTGTATAAAAATACCACATCTTTTTTATCCATTCCTCAGTCAATGGGCATTTAGGTTGTTTTCAAGATTTGTCTATTACAAACTGTGCTGCTATAAACATGGGTGCACATATATAACTGTGGTATGATGTTTTTAATTCTTTTGGGAAGATACCCAGAAGGAGAATAGCTGGGTCAAATGAGACCTGTAGTCCTAGCTTTTTGAGGAATCTCCACACTGATTTCCACAGTTGTTGTACCAGTCTGCATTCCCACCAACAGTGGAGAAGGGTTCCTTTATCTCCACAGCCCCTCCAGCATTTGTTATTGGTTGATTTCTTGATACTAGCCATTCGTTCTGGGGTGAGGTAGAATCTCAGTGTTGTTTTAGTTTGCATCTCTCGAATGACCAGTGATGTTGAACATTTTTTCACATATGTATTTGCTGTTTGTATTTCTTCATCTGTGAAGTGTGTATTCATCTCAGATGCCCATTTTTGGATTGGGTCTTTAAATCTGGGAGGACTGGTTTTTTTATTGTCTTTATATGTTCTTGATGGTAATCCTTTGTGTGGGGAACAGCTGGCAAACATTTTCTCCCATGTTGTGGGTTGTCTCTTCACTCTGCTGGTGGTTTCTCTTGCTGTGCAAAAACTTTTCAGTAGGGTGAGATCCCAACTGTTGATTCTTTGTGATATTTCCTGTGCAGTTGGGGTTTTGTTCATAAAGTCTTGGCCTACACCAATGTCTTCAAGAGTTTTACTTACTCTATCTTCCAGTAGATTTAATACTTCTGATTAAATATTAAGATCTTTGATTCACTCTGATTTTAGCTTGGTACACAGCAAAAGATATGGGTCAAGTTTTGGTCTTAGGCATGTGTACAGCCAGTTTTTCCAGCACCATTTATTAAAGAGGCTGTATTTCTTCCAGTGAATGTATTTGGCACCTTTATAAAAAATAAGGTGCCTTAGTGTTTCTGCAGTTGTTTCTACATCTTCTAACCTGTTCCATTGATTTTTGGGTCTGTTTTTTGGCCAGCACCATGCTGTTTTTATCACAGTGGCTTTATAGTATGATTTCAGGTCAGGAATTGTGATGCCCCCTGTCTTGTCTTTGTTGCCCAGGATCGCCCTTGCTAGTCTAGGTCTCTTCTGGTTCCAGATGAATTTTAGGATTGTTTTCTCTAATTCTGTAAGATATGCTATTGGAATTTTGATTGGGATTGCACTGAATCTGTGTAACAGTTTTGGAAGTTTGGCCATTTTCACTATGTTATTCTTCCTATCCAAGAGCATGGAATATCTCTCTATTTTCTAATATCTTCTTCCATCTCCTTTTTCAGAGTACTGTAGTTTTCAATGTAAAGGTCTTTTACAACCTTGTTAGATTGATTCTTAGGTATTTCATTTTTTTGGATGCTGTTGTAAAAGATGTTATTTCCCTGATTTCTCTCTCAGTGAGTTTGTTATTTGTGTACAGGAGGGCTATTAATAGTTGAGTGTTGACTTTGTAACCAGCTATGTTACTGAATTTGCCAATTAAATCTAGCAGTCTTTTGGTGGAGTTTTTGGGGTCTTCTAAGTAGAGTATCATGTCATCTGCAAATGACAATAGTTTAGCCTTCCTTTCCTATCTGTATTCCTTTTATTTCTTTCTCTTGTCTAATTGCTCCAGCTAAAGACTCCAGGACTATGTTCAAAAAGAGTAGATACAGAGGACATCTTTGTCTTGTTCCTGATTTTAGAGAGAAAGCTTTCAATTTTTGTCCATTTAGTATGATGTTGGGTATTGGTTTGTAGTAGATGGCTTTTATCAGATTGAGATAAACACCATCTATTCCAATTTTCTGTAGGGTTTTTATCATGAATGCATGCTGCACTTTGTCAAAAGTTTTTTCTGCATCTATTGAGATGATCATATGATTTTTGTCCTTGGCTCTTTTAATATGGTATATTACATTTATGGATTTACATATGTTGAACCATCCCTGTATCCGTGGGATGAATCCCACTTGATCATGGTGTATAATCTTTTTGACAATTTGCTGCAGTCTGTTTGCCAGTATCTTATTGAGGATTTTTGCATCAATGTTCATTAGGGTGTGTATTGGGTGATATGCTAAGTACCCCCAAGTCTTCATACTTCTGATGGGGCTGCTTGTGTTCAGTTTGTTGTCTAGCACTGGGATTAGCAATGTGAATGCTGCCCACGCCCAGGGGTGGAGCTGAGATACAGTGTAAGGGAAGGCGGGTCTTCCTCTTCCGCTTGCTGTTCCGCTTCTGCTTCCTTCCTGTCTCTCTCTCTCGCCAGCGTGCCTTGTGGCTTTCAGTCACCATGAACTGTAGCCCCGCCACCCCATGCTGACTTGGAGCCAACTAATGGACTGAAACTCCTGAGAAACTGTAAGAATAAACCTTTCCTTCCCTAATTTTGGGCGTCAGGTATTTTGTCTCGGCAACAAGTGAAAAGTAACCAAGACAGGGAGTTTGACTTGTAATTCTCTTTCTTAGGTCCTTCTCTGGTTTTCGAATCAGAGTAATGCTTGCTTCCAAGAATGAATTTGGAAGTATTGCTTCCCTTTTGATTTCATTAAAGAGTTTGAGAAGTAGTGGTGTTAAAGTCTTCACTAAATTTCTTGTAGAATTCAGCAGTGAATCCATCAGGGCCTGAGCTTTCCTTTGTTGATAGGTTTCTAATTACATCTTTGGTTTCATTTATTGATATTGGGTTATTTTGGATTTTTATATCTTCTTGATTCAGCTTTGGTAATTCATATGTATCTAGGAAGCTGTCCATTTCTTCTGTATTTTCTATCTTATTAGAATATAAGTTTTCAAAGTAGGTATAGATGATTTTCTGGATTTCTGCAGGGTCTGTTGTGATTCACCCTTTTTATTCCTAATTGCATGGATTTGAGTCTTTTGTTTCCTTTTTTTGATAAGACTGGCTAAGGGTTTGTCAATTTTATTTAATCTTTCAAAGAACCAACTCTTCAATTTATTGATTCTTTGTATTTTTTTTTTTAGTCTCCAGTGTGTTAATTTCTACTCTGATCTTTATAATTTCCTCCCTTGTATGAGCTTTTGGTTTAGCCTGCTTTTCTTTTTCTAAAGTTTGAGGTTCAACATTAAGTTATTAAATGTGCTTGCTCTGTTTTTCTGATATGGGTATTTACTGCTATAAATTTCCCTCTTAAAACTGCTTTTTTTGTGTCCTACATGTTCTGGTTTGTTGTATTGTTATTATCATTCAACTGTAAAAACCGTCTAATTTCTTCTTTTATTTCATCTGTGATCCATTGGTTGTTCAGTAGGGTGCTATTTAATTTCCATGTGTTTATGAAGTTTTTGTGATTTCCTCTGGCATGGATTTCCAATTGCATTGCACTGGGATCTGATGTATGCATGGAATAATTTTAATTCCTTTGCATGTACTTAAACCTGTTTTATGAGCCAGTATATGGTCTATTTTGAAGAGTGTCCCATGTGCAACTGAGAAGAACGTATATTCTGATGTTATGGGGTGGAACACTCTGTCTAAATCCATTTACTCAAAAGTTTGATTTAGTTCTAATATTTCATTATTGATTTTTTGTCTAGTTGACCTTTTTGTGACAGTGAAATATTGACGTCTCCCAATACAATTGTATTAGTGCTTGATTTTTCACGTCTGTCAGTAATTGTTTTATATAGTTGGGTGCACTGACATTTGTTGCATATATATTTATGACTATTATCTCTTCTATTTGAATTGTTCCCTTTACGAGGATAAAGTAACCTGCTTTATTTCTCTGAATCAGTCTGGGCTTGAAATTCACTCTTTCTGCAAAGAGAATAGCTACCCCTGCTTTTTTCTGGGTTCCTGTCACATACAGTATTGTATTCTCTCCTTTGATTTTCAGTCTGTGAATTTCCTTTCAAGTTAAATGTGTTTCTTGTATGCAGCATACTGTTGGATATTGCTTCTTGATCTGTTCTGCCAGTCTGTGTCTCTGGACTGGTGAATTGAGACCATTAACATTGATGGTTATAAGTGAAGTGTATTGACTTATCCTTGTCATCCTATTTTTCTGTTGTTTGCTACCCCTCTTTTTTTTCCTTCTAGTTGTTTGCCTTCCCTGGTGGATTCCTCCTGTTGGTGTTCATGGAGCTGTAGTCCTCATGATCTCTTTCTAGGATATCCTTCAGAACATTTTGGAGTTCTGGTTTGGTGTTCATAAATTTCCTCAGATGTTCTTTGTCATGGAAGAATCTTATTTCTCCATAAATTTTGAAAGATAGTTTTGTGGGGTACTCAATCTGGGTTGAGAGTTGTTTTCCTTTAAAACTTAGATTACTTCACTCCAAGCTCTCCTTGACTTGAGAGTTTGTGCTGAGAAGGCAGCTGTGATTCCAATGGACTTTCCTGTATAGGTGATTTGTTTCTTCTCCCTAACAGCTTTTAAGATTCTATTCTTGCATTGAATTTCTGGAATCTTGACTATGATATGTCTGGCTGTAGGTTTTTTTTTTTTATCATTGCTAATTAGAGTTCTATATGCCTCATTTATCTACATGTCAAATTCTTTTTCTCTACCAGGAAAGTCTTCTGTCATGTCTGTGAACATTTTTAAAATGTCATTTGTGGTATCTCCTCCTTGTTCATTGACTCCAATTAATCCTAAGTTATTCTTCTTTGTCTCATCTAATAGCTGCTGGATTGATTTCTCATGGTCCCTTGCTAGTTTAGAGAAATCTTTCTTTTCCTGGTTGCTAACTGCAAGCCTGTCTTCAATATCTGAGATCCTGTGCTCACAATGGCCTAATCTTCTTTGAATACTTTCAGTGGAGTTTTTATTCTCCTGGATATCTGCTGGAATCTGCTTTATGGATTCCATTTCTTTTCTATGCCTTGCTTCCATAATTTGCTTAAGCTCATGTACTTTTTTTGTCTGTCTCCTCTAATGTCATTAAGCATGGTGCATAGTTTGATAATATCTGATTTCATTTTTTCCAGAGCCTCATTCAACTGCTTTTTTGTTACCACTTTGGAGAGACCTGGTGGAGGCCTTTCAGATTGTCCCACCTCATCACCCCTGGGTTTGCCTTTGGTGACCTGGATGTCTGGGGTTGCATCTTGTTTAAGTGTCTTCTCATTCCTTTTCTGTTTAAGGGGTGATGCATGTAAGTTGCGTATGATGGGTTACTTTATTGGTAGTATTTAGGACCCTTAGGTGATGATTACATCTCTGAGGTGTCTTCCAGGTATATCTAGTTTTTGGGTTTGAGTCTGTTGGAAGATCTTACCTCTTCAATTTTTTGGGGATGAGTTGTTGCTCATTTGGCCTAGTCCCTGTTCTTTGGCACTGTGCCACCATATTTTGTATGACCCTTAGTTAATCTCAGTTGTGGAATATGAGGACCAACCTCTGTTTAGAACAATTATGTCAATTTTGGCTGTAGTGGTACCAATAGCATTGAACATAGCCTAGAAAACAACAAACTGAGCTAACCCTTAATTTGCTACTTTTAACCATATGAACTAGATTTGCGAGTATATAACAAATGTAAAACAAACCAGATAATTACATGCAATATATAAGTCCATAATATGTCAATTTTGCCCTTAGGGTTCAAATTTTTTCTTTTTTGGGGCGGTACTAGGGATCAAACTCATGACTTCACATCTGCCAGGCAGTTACTCACGCCACTGAGCTAAATCCCTGGCCCTATTTTTTGAGACAGGGTCTCACTATGCAGTTCAGGCTGGTCTTGAACTCACTTTGTAGCTCAGGCTGGTCTTGAACTCACAAGGATCCTCCTGCCTCAGCCTCCTGTGCCACCACACCTGGTTCAAATTTAAAATGGATTAAGGTGAAATAGAGAAATGGAAGAAGAGAAAGAGATTAGAAGCAAGGTTGGAGGACAGAGGTGGATCATGCCAACTTGGGGAAACTGGTGCAGAAGACTGAAGGAAAAGAGAGACGGAATAGATAAAAGGAAGAACAGAACAGAACCACATCCACAAAGAGGTTAGGAACCACTCTGACACTCATAAAAAAAATGAAGGAGAAAGAGGAAAAACAAAACAAATCAAAAAACAAAAAAGAAAAAGAAAAACAAACAGTCCACTCCCAGAATTCTCTCTGGGTTCACTAGTAGACAGCCTGTGGAGAGAGTCCTGAATCGTGCCACTCTATCCCTGCAAGACAGCAGTTGCTTTACAGTGGAGTAGTAGACAACCTTAGCAGGTCTGCCCCGAGAGCAGACCCACTGGGCTCGCTGAAGTCCAAGGAATTTCCAGGGCTCTGTGCCCAGCTAGGAGCTGCTGGAGGAAGCTGGCAGCAGTTCTGGTTCTGGGCTTATCCAGCCCGACTCCAAAATGGCTCCTGGCCAATCACTCTCTCCTGTGGGAGGACTGAGTCCTCCGCACTCAGTGTCAGCCAGTGCAGTCCTCCATGTCTGCTGTTCCTCTCCACCAGTGCGTCTCTCTGTAGAGGCCTCTGGGGTCGCCAGCCGCCACTGCTTCTGTGACCATGTGTCCCCAGGTTCCAATAGCTCCCCTTGCAAAGTGAGTCCTGGCTCAGGGGGAAGGCGCTGCCAGCTACTGCCACCTTCTTTATTGAAGTTTTTCTGTTTACTCTCTCTGTGGGCTTCAGTTCGCACTTCAGAGTTTTCCTGGGTCCAGGGGACCCACTTGCTTTCTCCTTGTCTTCCTCATGATGCTATCTATACTCCAGCGTCTGGACGCTGACTCTCAGAGAGGCTGTTTTCCCTGCTGCTCATCCCTCTGCCATCTTCCCAGAAGTCTGTCATTTACTTTTAAGAGTTACAATACTGGCATGATTTGTTTTACAGTACTGAGCAAATATTTAACCTTAAATCTGCATGTCTGAAGGCAGGACTTCTGGTTGTAGAAAGGAGAGAGATTTTATTTCCTGTCCATTGAATCTGAGTTTGAGTTCCCTGAAGTTTTTCTGACAGAAGGTACAATAGGTAAATTTAGTAAATTTAAAGAACTCTTACACCAGGCTTAAAACGTTTCCCATTGTATTAAGTTTTAGACATATCTGGTCAGAGGCTTACGCATTCCATCCTGGTTCTGTTGCCCAAGGCCTCTAGAGTGGAAAAAGAAATGAGTTTGGGAACTCTGCTTCCCACTGAGCAGAGCACAAAGGCGAGCTTTCCGTGGTCAGATTTGTCCGTTTTCCTAGCTGGGGAGTGGAGGTGACAGGGGAAGGGAGAGAAGCCAATTGCAAGCATACTAGAACCTTTGGCAAATATTTTGAAACACAACCAATTTAGAATGAACCAAAGATGGTCAGCCAAAAGGAAACAAAGTATACTCTCAGTTATATGGGCCATGTGGTATCCCAATAAAATCTCTTTTTCTAAGTCAAAGGTAACCAAAACTTCCCTAGGGAGCTACAAGATAACACAGGTATTTTCCATTCCTGAGCACCTCACATCAGAGGTCTCCAAGACACCTCAGTGTCTCCAGCCTTTTAAAGTCTTTTAATCCAAACTTGTCACATCATTTGAGAATCTCAAACTCCCAAACTGGCTCACCAAGGAGCCCCAGATTGGCCCAGAAAGCTGGAGATGGCTTCCACAAAGTCCCAGATGGGTTCATAAGAACCCCGAGAACAAGAAAAAAGGATTGAGCCAGTTTCTCTGTGTGATGGATCTCAGCCACCAACCTGATGCTGCCCTGGAGGGCACTGCCCGCCCTGCGATGCGAAGCTCCCTAGCCGGACTTAGCACTCTGTCAGGTCTTGGAAGAGGCCAGGCTGTCTCTCGCCTTCCATTCTTGTGGGAGAAGGGGCTCAGCTCCAGTGGCTTCCTCATCATGGAATCCTGCATACAACCGGCCCAGCTGCTATATGGTTTCTAGAATGTATGGAAGCCTTGTTGCACAACATACACATCCAAGACGGTTATCAGAAGAGAAGGGTAAGAGAAACTGAAACAAAGCAAACCAAATGAGAACCCTGAACAAACAAACACCTGGAACTTTATTCTACCATTCCATCTCTTCTCACATCAGTCAGTAACCCAAATTACCTGTGGTAGATCCAAATGGCTCCAAACGGTGAAGGTCCTTCTCCCAGATGGCACAGCTGAGGAACCCAGGAGAATGTCCGAATGTGCCCTCCATTAGCCCAATCAGATGGGGCACTTTCCAGTGCGAAACCAGGCAGACGCTGTCAGCTCCCCAGACAGCATCTCTCCTCTCACCAACCGAAGTGCTGACAGCCAGTGATGCCATGCACGGGAAAGGGGGGACAAGTGTCCTGGGCTGCTGGAATGTCCCTAGAGTCCAGGTCATGGGTTCAGGTGGCCGGAAGCAGTCAGTCCCTTCTTCAAATTGCCTTCCCAGTGGGACATCAGAGACCAGGACCTCTCAGGCACTTAACCTCTGACCGATTCACCAAAACTTCCCGGCCACCCACGTGCACACACAGGTCCATGTGCTTACCGCTGGCTGAAATAAAGTAGGCCGTTTATTTTTGATGAAAAGGAAAACACTTTATTCAAAGCTGGCTGAAGAGATGGAGGGCCCTCATTTACTTCAGGTCACCTCCCCACTCACAGCTATGTAAGGGTCATTTCTAGTCAGGAACAAAATGAGGCAATGGACACGGACAGGCTCACTTGATTGCTTCTGGAAACCTTTCGCTCTCTCCTTTTCCTGTGGAGAGCCAAGTGGGCCCTGACCTCTCAGGCCAGCACCGGCATATTCTGTCCCTTCATCTGGGCTGAGGAGAGGAGAGGAGAGAGTATTTGTTATGCCCTCCGCATGAGGAAGTTTAGAAATGTGGCTTGTCTCCAAAAGAAAAAGAATTGAACATCTGAAGTGCCATTTTGCCCTGGCATTTATACTTTTTCTCTTTTAATTTCCTGAATGCCTCAGATTAATTCTCATCACAACATGCCTTGTAGTCACCACCAACTCATCAGAGTCGGCATGTGACGGAAACTATTTTTGCTACTGCTATTTGGAGCTTGCATTAGCTTTTTATTTCAGTATGTGAACTAGCCTGACGATTTTAGGTTTTCATTTCAGAAAGCAGAAATATTTTTAAATGTAATTGTTTTATGCCATTAAGGAAAAACAAAGGAGGTGCATAAGTCAGCGTTTGTCACTAAATTTGTCTGGGCTGGAGTTTCATAGGTTGTCTGTTGATCTGTTTCTTCTTCCTCCCAGAGCTTTTATTCCTTCCCTTCCTCCAAATCCTCTAGGAGTAACTGACGCGTCGCGAGCCGAGGGGGTCATTAGGAGATTCTTAGGTTCAGGTAAACTTTCAGATTCATACGACTTTCCAGGTAGTAAGTTCTTGCACTGCCAGGCAGGCGCCATCCCTGAGCTACAGCCATGTGACTATCATCAGCCACTCCTGGCGGCTGGCAACACGGAGAGGAAATGGACAGACACAGCTCACGAGTCGGCAGCGTCCGTTTCCCTGTTTGCGGGAGCTCGTGCAGCAATCCGTGCTGGTGGTGAGGCCAGCAGTGCAGCTGCGGCGCAGGGAGACAGAGCCACGTCGGAAAGATGCGGGGACAGTGCCGGGTGGAAGCTTTATGGTCCACGGAAAACTGTCTGTTGTAAAAGCTCCAAAGTCCCCACAAGAAACCATCCTTGCAGTCACCACCCCGAAGCCTCGAAGCCTCGCACCAGGCGTTTCCAGTTCTTTGTCAATGGGCCGTTGTCACTTGTAGGCAATAATTACATGGTGATACCGTCACACACCAGCTTATCAGGCTGCCAAGGGAACGGAGCTGGAAAGCTAAGCAAAGGTCAAAGTCTCATGCAGGAGAGGAAAGAGTTTCTGCGAAGTCTTTACACATGAGCCCTTTATACCTGTGATGGGTGTTTTCCTAATCAAAATGCAAAGTGCTGTGGAGAAACAGAAAAACCTATCGGAGGTGTTTTGAAACTTGTAGGTAAGATTGATAGGTGGCCAACCAGCTTCAGGAAAGAATATGACTAGAAAATACACAGGGAGAAGTTTCCAGACTTGCCCTAAGGGCGTTATATTTGATGATGTGATCTTCCTATTTAAAAATTGGTACTGCACTCTATTTGAGTTCTTGGTTTTACTTTTTTAATATAGATAATTACCTACCATTTTCTATCAGAATGAGGCATTTCCTTCATTATACGCAAGGTAATCATGAAATTACAAAAAATATACATTTTAGTCATAGACTTATTGTTGAGGGACACGTGTTCTTTGATACTTCCGTTTATAACCATGGGGAAAAATTTCCCATGAGGAAGCCATGTGAGCTAGAATCCATGCCTTGATTTGAAGAGATTGCCAATTGTTCACATTCTTTTATTTTTGTAAATATTTTAGAAAACTGTGATTCTCTTAATTCTGACAAGGAATGTTGAAATTACTGGGGGATATATTTGTAGACTTCATGACATTGTGCATATTCACTATTAGGTTAGTCTGAAGTAGTACTTTTTCAAAGAACATTCCATGGAATAATAGAAATTCTAAGGGACAACAGCAGCTGAGGTTTTAATAAAACAAAACGTAGAGACACATTTGAAATTTACCTTGTTGTTTTAGATATTTAGAAAATTAGTAAATGTCCTGAGTAGAAAAATCTGTATTTACCTGCTCGAACTGTTGTATGAGGTCCGTCTTCTCCAGCAAGCACTTCAGCACCCTTTCCAGAGGCATCCCGCAGCCGAGAGCTGGCTACGCCTGCCTGCTCCTTCTTGGGCCAAAGATCTCAGAGTTAGTCGCTCATCTTAATTTGGGAAAAATAAATTCAGGACCACTATCACTGGACTCATCAAGGAATAATTCATATAATAAATTCCTTTTCCTTTTCCCTCCCTTCCTTTCCCCTCCCCCTTCCTAGTTCCTCTTCCCATAACAAATTCTTCACGATCGTCCTCACTTTGATGACTATGATTATATATATATTAATGATTATATATAAAATATATTAATGCTTATATATAAAATATTTTTAGTTCTATAAATTGGACTTCATTCTTTGAAACAAGATAATGGAAAAATAAAGTGTTTTTGGTTAACCACATAATGAGTCTCACTGACTGAGAAATTTTATGGCAGCATTTTGATCAAGATGGATTTGTAAGTATCCAGTACCTACTTACTATTCAGCACTTAGGGTATACAGTTCAGTTTTACTCCTAGAGTTGTTTTATTCCTTATGGAATTTTCAAACATTTATAGAAGTAGAATATTTAGTGAACCTGATTTACGATTAAACTAGCTTATATAAATTATTATTGCATGGTCAGTTGGTTTCCCTTTATCTACCGCTCCACGTTCGTTCTCTGAATTATAGTTACTGCTTTAACTGAAGTATAATTTACATATTCCTAGTTATTTTTCAAAAAATCCTGATGTTTTATTTCCTCTACAAATATTACTGTGTGCACCTCCAAACATTAATGCCTTAAACTCACACTGGCCAGGTGTGGTCGTGTGTGCTTGGAGTACAAACCAGCTACTTGAGAGGTTGAGGCAAGAGGGTCAGACTTTCTTGGCCAGCCTGGTCAACGTAATGAAATATTGTCTCATCTCACCACCATCCCCAAAACGAACAAATCATACAGACCTGTGATACCATTACCACATTATGACAAATTAGCAGTCACTTGCTAATGTATTGAATAGCATAGTCTGTTTTCATTTTTCCTATTATTTTATAAATCATCGTCATCATTATTGTCTTATAGTTGTCTAACTGGGATCCAAATAAGGACTATACATTAAAAATTTTTTAAAAATTTTATTTTGAAGATAGTAAAATCCAACAAAACAAAACAGAACAAAGCCAACCAAAACAAAGCAGCAAAATTGGGACAGAACTTCAAAGCAGGATACTAGGAAAACAATAGCTACTATAGTATATCTTGTTATCTTCACAATAGTTGTCCATTCCATCAGGTATAGCAAAATCAAACCAAAAACAAAACAGAATAAAACTGATATAGACGACCCCGGGATGAACAAAAACTCACGGAACAATGGAAATATCTCGGAGCTGAGCGTTTATTGCCAGGCCTGGCGACGCAGTCCCCACGAGCCGAATTTGGAGACTGTGCGCCGTTCCAGCATTTGGAAGGGGCTTATAAAACATCAGAACAAAGGGAGGAAGGGTCTTGCAAGCGCGGGTACAGAAGCAGATTGCATTGGTCAGTTTAAATGACCTTTTACATTTATTGGAGAAGGCAACCTTAGGGATGTCCCAGGTTGGGCAGTGGTGAGCTCCTCCTAATATGGATAGCAGATGCTCTGGAAAGGCACATGTTGTAAATTCCTTGGTCATGAGATGGGGGAGTTATTATCTCTTAACCCAGTTTTCTGGCGGCTTTGTCCTTGGGCAGCTTTAAATTGTAACAGCTCAATTCTCTGAATGGGGGGTGGGCGAGCAGTTACAAGAAACAGAAACTCAGGCTGGCTAAGGGAGAGACAATACTCTGGGAAAGGGGCTCAGGCCTAAAATGGCGCATACAGAACAGAAAAGCAACGCATCAATTATCCATAGGCTATTACAAAAACCAAAAGAGAATATTGAATAAAGCGAAACAATTAATCAGAATAAAACAAAACAGTGAGAATAATATTGAGCCTCGAAGCCAAGACAGAAGGGAATCCCCCATAGTTGCTACACTGCATAGTGTCATCCTTCCAAGAGATGCTCAGGCTGCCGGCCCCAGGCCTGCAAAATCAACTAAACAATACAAGCATTTAGTTGCTTTATGTACCTTGGTTGCTATCAACTTAGCTGGTCCTCTGAACCAGCAGGTTGCTTGTGGGGTGGTGTTGACTGTCAGCCTATGTGCTGGTAGGCTCACGGGACGTGCTGAGCTTTCTCGTCCTGGAATCCGAGCCGCTGGCACCGCTCACTGGGAAGGCTGGTTAGTTGTCTCTTGGTTGGATCCTTCCTGACCCAACATCTATACATTAAAATTAAATGATGATATATGTTAAATTTCTTTTTGTACCTTTGGATATGTCACTTATAGGTCCCACTTAACATTTCTTTCTCTTGACATTTTTTTTTTTCTGGTGCTGGGGATCAAACCCAGTGCTCTCTGGATACTAGGCAAGTGCTCTACTACTGAGTTACACCCCCCCCCCAGTCTGGTTCATTTTCTTTTAATTGAAGAACCCAGCTTGTTTCTCCTGTAGTGTTTCCCATGGTGTGCGTTTTGCTGTTGGCACCCTGTGCTATTGTTCAGTGTGATTTTCTTCCTGTATTTCTGTAAATCTAGAGCTTTGGCCACTTACAGCTGATTTATCTGACAAAAATGCTTGCCACTGGAAGGCAGATATGGTGTATTTCCACTAGGAGGTACAGAATATTGCTGTTTTTGTGCTATAACAGCCATTTCGGTCACTACCTTGACCCACTGATTCAAAAAAATTATAAAATAATATAATCATATCATTCATTTACTAGCTAGAATCCCTTCATAAAGAAATAAAAGAGGGAAATCCAGACAAATAGTGCAAAATAAGATGCTAAGAACATCTTACAGTTGTTGCCAGCTAAAATATGATGCTTTCTGCACTAGAGGTAAGCACAACAATATACACTTATATGTCATTTGTATGTAGCAACTAGAACATAATGACAGAAAATTTGAAAGTGAATGAGTAGAAAGATTTGTCAGGCAGATAAAACTGATAAAAGAATGCAGCTGTGTAAGATTAAAAAGCAAGAACATTCCACAGTGATGTATGATTTGGTTCACCAGGAAGACATGTAAGTAAATTTTCTTTACATTCATTAAGCAATGTCAGGTATATAAGATACAATTTTCCAGAACGATGAAAAGATACTGAGAAGTCTATCTTCATAGAAGGAGACCTCACATCCTTTTTAGTAACTGATGGACTAAGCAGGGTAAATATTAGGTTACAGAAGAGTTGAGTAACATAATTAACAAGCTTGTTCTAAAAAGTATACAGAGCACATTACACACACACACACACACACACACACACACACGGACCATCTATAAAAACTGACCATAAACTGGGTGTGGTGGCACATGCCTGTAATTGCAGCACTCTGGAGGCTGAGGTAGGAGGATCACCGTGAGTCCAAGGCCAGCCTGAACTACACAGCAGGACCTTGTTTAAAAAAAAAAAAAAAAAAAAAAAAACAGAAAACAAAACAAAAAACCAAAAAACCCCAAACCTGACCATATATTCAGCCATAAAAAAAGTCTCAAAAGCTTCAAAGACTCGATTATTTGACAATTTGGGTATCAGATTAGCTATAATTTCTGTGATCAACTATAAAAAAAATATAGCATAGGCTTAAGTGTTCACTTCTCCCCTCAAGAACTTAACTGTAAAATCTTATTTCAGATTCTATCATGTGGTGGTTTAAATCATGTTTCCTTATAAACTCTACTTGCAGGTGATATATTACTTAGGTTTCTGTCTTGACAATACCATACCAGAAACTTTTTAGTCTTTATACATCATGGTAGAGGGTTCCTAACTAAATCTCTACACTAGTCCCATTACCTCCAAATCCACCCTGACTTTTGCACTTCCCCACATCCAAATATCTCACTCAATTTCATAAAAAAAGAACAAATTTTGTTTCACTTTTAGGGCTGATCTAAATGATCCCATTCATGTACAGCGAATGTGGGGACCTTTCAGCCAAATATCAAAGATTTTGTTCCACCGAGTGGGAACTGCAGACTGGATGATTTGGTAATGCCTGGGCCTGTGAAGAGCAAAGTTCTGCCCAAGATTAACTAAAAGTAGCCCAGATTTCTAAGATTTCAGACCAAAACGTTGTTAATACTGCATTTGTACTCAAGAGAGATCGAAGTGGACTCCACAGGGACACTGGAGAGATGGGCCGGCAGGGCGTCCACCCTTTGGTCTACTACACTTACGTCAACATTTTGATCACAAACTTCTCTTCAGTAGCTTTCTTAGAATACATATCACCAAATGTTGACACTGACAATCACTGTAATAGTTTTGAATACTTACAGTCTTTTCCCTCTAAAGGAAAATTTTGGTATAGATTGAAGAAGCCTGGGAAGTATGTGGTCCAGCCGAATGGGACCTTTAGGCCTTATTCCTTCCAAGGTTAGCGAATTGGAAGGGACATTTTGGGGGTCCTCTGTGAAGCCCGTTAGAACTGCACCGGGCACTGGGACAGGAAAGAGCATTCTCTGATCCACCACGATGGGTCCTTCGTACCTTCTTTCATGTTCTGGTTGAAGATCTTTTGACAAGAAACACCCGATTCACCTTGGCCAATAACGTCCTTCCTCAGAGTTTTCTCAGCTAGAGTGAAAGACAGCCAGGTAGTCCCAGCCTCTAGACAGAGGTAACAGAAATACGGAAGTAAGTGAAGTGACTGTCGTCCGTCCAGGGACTGAAAGCAGGGGCACGCTGCAGAGAGCGGCAGGCAGGAGCGTGCACGGACCAGAGCAGAAATGAGAAACGGGAAAACCGTGAACTTCCGGCAACCAGTGCTGGGTCCTGCTTGGGAATCTAGGTGTGCGCTTAACCCGGAGCTCTGCTCTGAACGATGGAATAAAAACCGACCTTTGGCTTGGGCTTGTCCCAGTTGTTTCTGTTTACCTAGAATCAGGATCCTAGTGGACTGGATCATTTCCAGGGTTCCTTCATCCACTAGATCCTGGCCCTTCCTCGGTAGATATGGTCATCTGTTTACCTAGAATCAGGATCCTAGTGGACTGGATCATTTCCAGGGTTCCTTCATCCACTAGATCCTGGCCCTTCCTCGGTAGATATGGTCACAAATGACCATAAAGGCTTTTTTATTCTCTGAAATAAACAGCCAAGTGCTACTCTTTTGATTTTGGTGATCCTGAATTCTGAATTCTTCTTTTCAAATATAAATGCATTTCCGGGTCTGCAAACCACCTGATCATTTTGATTCAGATAAGTAAATTCAGATTACAATCCTTATAAAGAATGTTGTGTGGTTCATTGAGCTACATCAGGTCAAAGCAACCCGGACAGCTTGTGAGGCCACAGGCCTTCACCTGTCCTTGTAGAGCTCTGATCTCTGAATCGGTCTGTGACACAGTGATGACCTTCACGCAGACCTCTGCATCGCCCCGGAGACCAGCACCATGGCCAGGCTTTGCTCAGGAATCAGAAAAACTGTGTTTTCATTGCACTGACATAAAAACCTTAAAACTAAAAAGCCAAACAAACAAATGACACCAGCATAGTTATCGCAAATGGGATGAGATTTAATGTAATGCATTTTTACTATTTCGAGTACTTGCTCAAGAAAAATTTAAAAGCACCTTTCCAGCTATTTCCTCTTCTTGCAGGCTTAACTTACCAGGTTTAGTTACTTAATATTTTGGCTTTAAAACTGAATTTGTTTTGTGGTACATGTCAATTTAGAGCTCACTTTTTCTGCCATATATTAAAACATAAAATTAATCATCTTAATTAAAAAATAATTATTTTAAATTTAGTTTCTGTTCACTTTAAGATTTCGAGAAGTTTTACAATGAAATACAAAAACAGAGCCATGGAAATAAAACTAAGAAAATCTAAAAGATTTAGCAGAAACCAATTAGAGAAGATAGATTCAAGTAACCAGAACCCAGGGCACACTGGCTAATAAAATTGGGCATTAAATTCAACTCTGAGGGAAAACATTCCAGGTCGAAGAATATATGCATTTTTACTTATAGGATATTTATAGCGCTGTAATACTAGAAAATCCAGAAGCTAAGTACCTTCTTTTTTTTTTGGTACTGGGGATCAAACTCACAACCTCACACTTGCCAGGCAAAGCATGTCCTTCATTCATCTATTATAAAAGCAAAATCAAAACAGTATGGATCCAGGTCATTAATCATCAAGTCATGACTCTCAAAGAAATCAAATGTATTCTGCCTGTCATTTTTTTTTTTGTCATGCTTTTTTTCTTTTCTGAGACAGAGTCTCACTATGCAGTTCAGGTCGGCCTTGAGCTCACTTTGTAACCCAGGCTGGTCTCCAACTCACAATTCTCCTGCCTCAAGCTCCCGCGTACTGGAATCACAGGCCTGCACTACCACGCCTGGCTGCTTTTTCATGTTTTGACGTTTCTGAAAATCCTGATGCTCAAGACAAAGCCGGGCGTGGGGGCGCACACCTGTGAGCCCAGTACTCAGGACGTCAGGCAGGAGAACTGCTGGGAATTCAAGGCCAGCCTGAACTGCACAGCAAGTTCCCATCTCAGAAACCAACCAACCAACCCCCTCAAAAATCCAAACAGGACACAGAGATGGAAAACATCTAAGGTTAACAAGACTTCAGATGTAAGACTTTGAAAATTATTTTCAGAAGGTCAAATACAGTTTTCATATCAGCCAAAATTCGTACAATGAAATCGCTAGAAGTGCCACCTTCTGAAAATTTTCAATGTTTATTAGTTCAATGCATCTAAACATAATAAAATGGAGCTGAAACATCACTTTGGTTAACTCGGGAGGGCTGGAAGCTCCACCAGGCGGCAGTACGGGGTGAGGAGTGTGCACTGCGACAGTCTGCGCCCCTTAGGTAGCTGGCCGCTCCACCCCGCTCCGCCCCGGGCACCGCCGAGGCGCGGCCTCGCCGGGCAGGGCTGCAGGGCTGCAGGGCACGCAGCGCGTGCCTAGCCCAGGTGGCCCCGCTTCTTCTGCAGGGCCTTCATGAGGTCAGACATGAAGTCCTGCTCCGCGGCCGCCGGGCCCGGGCTCCCCGTCCTCTTGGGGGGCGCGGGCGGCCTCTTGGCGGCGACAGGGGGCGCCCTGGGCGCGGCGAAGGGCGGCGGCGGCGGCGGCGGCACGAAGTCCGGGGGCGCGTCCGCGAACTCGGGGGGCGGCGGCGGGAGCGCCTCGTCCTCGTCCTCGTCCTCGGGCGGCGGCGGCGGCGGCGGTGGGAGGTCGTCGGGCGGGGGCGGCGGCAGGAGGTCGCCGGGCAGGGGCGTGGCCTTGGGCGGCGGCAGAGGCGCGGGCGCGGGCGCGGAGGGCTCCGAGGACCGGCGCACGGGCGGTGGCGGCGGGCTGGCTTTGGGCAGCGGCAGCGCCCGGGGAGCTCCTGGGTCGTGCGGGCCGCGGGCTGGCTTTTGGTCCTTGAAGAGAGCAACACGGGTGGAGTGACGCGGCCGTTGCCGTGGGGACCCCGTGTGCCGCCCACCCCCAGCCCCGTCCCCTGCCGCGCTCCGCGGCCAAGGCCCGGCCGCGTGGGGCGCATGCGCACGTGCCTTCCATCCCCCTCCTCCAGTCCGAGGGCGCCCTGTCTCCCGTATGCCGCGCGGCCTTGGCGGCGCGAAGCCGGAGGCTCCCCGGCTCCGGCCCGGCAGGTGTGGGCGTGTGCGGGACGCCGCGGCTGCAGTTCGGCGCCTCCCACTGCACAGGCCGGCGAGGGCGCCCACAGCGCGTGTCCCTCTGTTGACGGCTTCTGAGCAGGGGAGGCGGACGGGGGCCCCTGCTGCAGGGTTAGTTCACCTTTGCTACCGGTGTGAAAGGCACACACAGCGTGAACCCCGTGGTCCCCCTTATTATCTCAGGTTATGATGAGCTTGAATAGAAATATGTGAGCTTCAAAGTGTAAAATAATTCATGCGCTATTGGGAGAAACCAGAGCACCAAATCTGGTATGGCCTTCATCTATCAATTGTGGAGTTAGTAGTAGTAGTAGTAATAATAATAATAATAATAATAATGTGTATTTATACAAAGCAACTTCTCCAGAAATTTATGGCAGCTGAGTTGAATGTCATTATTTTCGTGATAATTATCATTCCAATTGACATTTCATCAGGCTTCCATTTTATTTTTTCTGCTTAATAATCTTTCATCACTGAAGATTAAATTTAGAAGTCTTTTTCCCTAACAAAGTGCTTTATGATTGAGTTTCTTTAAATTTCTGAACAGGCTGCTTGGGAATTGGTGTTCATACATAGTAAAATGCTTTATTTGGTACTGGGAATGGAACTCACGACCTTGCACTTGCCAGACAGGGGATTACACCATTGAGCTAAATCCCCGGCTGTAAAATGTTGTGTGTGTTGGCTTTCTCTTATTTCTTTAGGCCCTTCTAACTGCTTCCTTTCAATCCATGTTATAGAAATAATTAAAATAGTAATAGCTGAAAGTGCCTTGTATGACAAAATTGTTAGGCTTGAGAAGATAACAAAATCAGAGAAACCCGACTTGGAGAAGCCTACAATAGTTCCCAAAAACTATAAAACATTCAACAAATACCAAGAGTTAACTGTCTCTATCACTGAATGATGGAAAAAAGTGAAGGAGTCAATGAGGGGAAAATTACTGCCGCTAAGCATACCAGTGGTAAGTTAGTCACAATTATTCGGGTAGCTTAGAATCACAGGTGGAAAACATTCAGTGCAATTTATATGGTCGTGAGATGTTACGAACAGGCCAGGTTTAATGACTAGATGGCTATGATTTTTAGAATACTTTAAATGAATCTTCATTAATATAATGAAAAAGTTTAGGGAGACTGTAAAACTAATTTGAATTTCATTCCATTTTAATGATGCTGGGGAGGGAACTCACGACCTCAGGCTCACTAGGCAAGTGCTGTGCTCCCAGTGCTGGGCAATTACTTTAAAATGTATTCCCTTCTCCATCACCTTGAAGATATGTGTAGGACATTAATAGGAAAATATAAAATATAAAATGCACATTATATAGTATAATCCTTTTAGCAGCATTCTAGTCTGGTTTGGGGGCCCACTTACTACTTTACATAGGACTTTTGAGGAACTAACTGGTTGCCCTAATTTACTGAAAAAATAAGTAACTATCCCAAAGCTTAAAACTCAGGTGTGCTATTTTTAAAATATTAAAATGAGGAAAATTATTTCTGTCAAAATAAATGCAGCTAAATGCTTTCGGCATTTAAAATAAATGGTTACATTTTCATGAGGCAATGTGGTAAGAGCTGGTTTTGTGTTTGATTCTAGCCTAGCTGACTCTACT
The DNA here is from genome assembly GCA_004363535.1 of Dasyprocta punctata. NCBI lineage: Eukaryota > Metazoa > Chordata > Mammalia > Rodentia > Dasyproctidae > Dasyprocta > Dasyprocta punctata. Next base: position 58,162 of record RJWM01006264.1, on the reverse strand, counting down.
ATAGAAAATACAAAGTTTCCTAAATGAAATTACGGTATGGTGCCTTCTCAGCTGTTGGAGCTCCATTTGCTGCTGGTCAGTACCCGAGCACGGCCCACGACTTAGAGGATGGGCGTGGGGTGCCGGGCTGTTGGTGTGGGCTCCCCTCTGGCCTTACCTTGGTGGTGTCGGCCTGTCTCTGGGCCTCTTGGAGAACAGTGCTGACACAAGGCGCAGCCTGGGGAATCTGACCATTGGGCTGGGTGGTGCTGGTCTTCAGTCCTGAGAGGGAGAAAGAGAAGCAGAGTGTGGACAGGCGGTTTCAATGCTCCTGAAAGTGAATCTGAAATCACAGAGCAGGCCATCACTGAGGCCGAGAAGAGGTTCGCGGTGAGGCGTGGTACACAAGGCCTTGGGAGAAGCTTGAGTCTGAGCTGGGGTGGGGCTCCGTCTCGGGCCTAGCGGGGCTCTGGGTTCACTCCCCAGCACCAAATAAATATATATGTATTTTTAAAGCTAAGGTTCTAGGGCAAAGGTTTCCATAGATTCAGCACAAAGGGGCAGGGGATGCACCTCGGTAGTAAAGTAAAGCGTGTTTAAGGCCCTGTGTTTGACCCATAGCACCCCACATAAATGACTATGTAGCTCTCAGGAAAGTGTGCATACTTAAGAAAGCCTACAGAGTAAAATTCATGTAAACTGGGACCCAAAGGAAAAGTGTGCCCTCTTTTAAAGACTTTTTCTTTGTAATTGAAGAATAAACCTTGAAAATCTATTTTAAAAAATCTTATTGAAGATTTTTCTGAAACGTAATACAGTTTCATATCATGATGAGTACAGAAAAAAATTTTTAATATTCCTCAATGAACTGTACTTTAGACATAGAAACAACAGATGGAGGCAAAATGTGCAAATCCCTGATATATTCTGGAATTAGATGTGTTTTTCCCCCAAAGTCCTGGTGGATACTTACTTTATTTTCTTGCCTTTTAATGTGCTCTTTGACTCATTGAGGGTTTATGAGTTTTGTTGTTGTTTGTTTTGTTTTATTTTGTGCTAGGGGCAGAACCTAGGGTCTTGCACATGCTAACCATGCGCTCTACCACCAAGCTATGCCACCATTCAGAAGGTTTATGGATTTCAAAAACTCAGAAGAAGCTGCATGTTGATTTCTCTGCCTCCTTAGAGAGCATCCTGGGAACTGAACCTAGGGCCTTTGTATTGAGCTACATCCCCAGCCCCTTTCTTTTTCTTTTTTTTAAATTTTAACACAGGGTCTCACTGGGCTCAAACTTGTGATCCCATTGCCTCAGTTTCCCAGAGTGCTGGGACTGCATGCATGCACCACCATGCCTGGCTTTTTCCAAGAATTTGGGAAAACCTTTGATCTATATAATCCAAAGAAGGCCATGAAAGACTTCAGGACATTGGAGAGAAGAAGGGAAAGTTTTATGAGGAATAGGCAGTTATGTAGTCTTCAAGTATTTCTCTGCAAACTGTTAGGTGTGAAATGAAAAATCTGTACAGGAGAGAAACTGCACCACACCCACGCCTTAACCTTGTGATCAAAATGAATGTTGCCAATAGGGGCTGTTAGACTGTGGTGCCCAAGGGCAAGAGAACACTCACGTAGTGTTCCTGCCCAAACACCTACCTAACCGGAAATGAATTACCAGGAAACACACATACATCTAAATTGAGGAACATCCTAAAAGTGGATCTTATTCTATCTTTTTTTTTTTTTTTTTTTGCGGCACCAGGGATTGAACTCACAACCTTGCGCCTGCTAGGGCAGGCGCTTAAGGCACTGAGCCAAACTCCCAGCCCTAGTTTTTTTGAGGCAGGGTCGCACTATGTAGCTCAGGCCGGCCTTGCGCCGCGTTGTAGCCCAAGCCGGCCTCGAACTCACAACGCTCCGCCTACCTCAGCCTCCCGAGTGCTGGGATTAAAGGCGTGCGCCACCACGCCCGGCTTGGATCTTATTCTTTCAAAAAAGGCAATTATCTTGCTATTCAGAGAAAAGCTGAGGTAGTACTCCAGATGAAAGGACTCACAGACATGCAATGACTCAAGGTAATACACAATACACAATCCTAGACTGAAGCTGTTCCAGGAAAATACATTGCTGCAAGGCTATCACTGAAACCCATGCCCAAACTGCAATATGGACTGTAGCTCAGAGAAGAGCATTCTATCATATTAAATATTAAATTTCCCAAATTTGAATGCTGGTAGGGAACTCACTGTTCACAGCATAGCCAAAGTGGTCACGTCCCACGAAGGGATCTTTAAGTGCTGGGTGGAATCTACCTTACTGTAACCTGTGTACTTTCACACTGCGTTTACCCTTCGTGACACGCAGGCCGGACCATCAACTTGAGAGGCTTAGGAGCTGGCCCCAGCAGTGGCAGAGCACATGTCTGGGTGTATACTGGTGGGTCGTGGAGGCGTGACCCTGGTGTCCTTATCTGGTCCCTTACCCTTTCCTCTCTGGCACTGTTCCTCCGCTGTTTCCTGGCCACCATGAATTAAGCGTATTTGCTCCACCATGCCCTCCCACCACAATGTTTTGCGCCGTGGAGCCAGCTGATCATGGAGGGAATCCCCTGAAACTGAGACGACTTTCTTTTACATTGTCGGTGCTGGGTATTGTGTCCCAGCAGCAGGACAGCTGGCTGACACCCTTTGAAGCGCCAGCAGACACATAAACTCAAAGACAATAATCGGAACCCTTGTGCTAGAAATGGTTCCAGTTCTTTCTACTATTATTTATCATAAACATAATGCATTTGAATCACAGCTCAGCCACGCAGAGCTAGATACTAGATACTAACTTCTTCTATATTCAGTGTCCTCCGCTGTGGAGTCAGGAAGTGTGGAGTCAGGGCTGTTTTAAGAACCAGAAATAGTACATTCAGTTCTCTGTATCCATGGATTCCACATCTGTGGGTTCAACCAACCACCAAGCAAAAATATTTACATCTGTACTGAACATGTAAAGATTTTCCTTTGTAATTATTCCTAAGCAATATAGTAAGCAACTACTTAAATAGCATTTACATTGTATTAGGCTTTATAAATCCAGAGATGACAGAAAGTATGAGAGGATACGTAGTTTATATTCAAATACTATAGTATTTTAGGTGAGGCACTTAGTCCTGAAAGCAAATCTCCATGGACAATGGCATATGTAAAAAAAAACTCCAAGGGACAATGGTATATGTAAAAAAGCAGCACAAAGTAGCCACTCCATGCCTCACTGCCTTGTTCTTAAAAATATAAACAAGTTTCTATTACGTTACCCCTAGAGGGTGATGTCCAGCATGGGGTATGGGATCCCAGCTATGAAGGCACGGAAGCAAAACCCCAGGCATGATCCCTTCCTTTGTATAAGCAGTCTTCTGGGTAATCATGCAACCTTGGACAAATATAATATCTGTATTCTGATAAAACACAGCTCCCTACTAGCTCACCCTAAACCTGCGATCATTGGTAAAAAAATAGATACAGGGGTGCTGGGTGGGGTGGGGAGAGGTAAAGGTCCGGCTAAGCCTTCCCACTGGAAGAGAAATGTATTCTATGTGTATATATACAGTGCGATATTGTAACCTGTGTTGGGTGAGACTGAACAGCAGCTCTGAGCTTTGACTGTGTGTTACAATTTCTTCTCTGCTTTTGTCTTAGTTACTTTTCTCTTGTTGTTGAGACAAAATACCCAAATCCAAAGTAGAAAGGGAAAAAGATTTATTTAGTGCACAGTTTGTAGAGGTTTCAGTCCATAATCAGCTGGCTCCAAGGCAGGATGGCATAGGAGACAGGCATTGCAGCGAGAAACAGTTCTCGGTGGGCAGAAGGTAGCAAAGCAAGCAAGAGACAAGACAAGCCTCTTTCTGTCCCTTATACTGTATCCACGCTACCAGGCTTAGAGCAGGGCCAAACCAATCAGTGGACTGATTTAGTTATCACCCACCCTTCATCCCAGTGCCCCTAGGCCTAGCATTGTACCACGAATCAATCACACACCCTAGATTTAGCCACCTCTGAAAAAGCCCCACCTATGACCGCATGAGGCTTTATGTGCTTGCTAGACACGAGCCATGACAGCTTGGTACCTGTGGAAGGCTGAGCTGGTGTAGCGGTGTTGCTGGGACCCAGGTTCGTCCACCGAGAGGCAAGTCCAGCCCTTGCCACAGCCCGCTGATAGTTATCATAGAGGGTCTTTCCGTACTAGCAAGGGAATAAAAAGGAAGAGGGGAATTTATTTCTTTCAATTTCTCCACTCAACTGCAATATACATATGGAGGAAAAAAAATACTCCCTGATTATTCTTTTTCACTCCTTGCCCAAGTTAGTTCTTTGTATATTTCAATAAAAAATTATTTTTCACATGTTAAATAATTTTCCATTCAGCAATATGTTCATTTTAGTTATCTTACATATACATATATACAGATTTATATCTTTTCCTATTGCTGAATGTATTAGATATTGAGAAAGAACAGTTAATACGCATATGAATAGATCAGTTTTACATCTGTTAATGTAAACAACCATTTTGAAGACAACGATACCCATTTATTGTAACCACTGTCAAGTTTCTACCATCCTGTTTTGTAAACCTGTAATGTTACTGTTGTGCATTCACTCTAGTTGTTTGTTTGTCTCATTTGCTTTTTGTCTTTCTGTGTCTTTTTTTCTTAAATAAAAAAATAAAAATAAATAAATAAATAATTTTTCAGATTAACAAAATCAGTTAATTCTTTCATCTACATGCTAGAGTAGACCTTTAGCCAAGCAATTCTGCTTATGTCTTCAGAGGCACTTCAGCTGTACTATGGATTCAGCCTTGTGTTTCTCTCACCTTTCCCTCACTCTCTCTTTTCTCTCTTCTTTCTCCCTCTCCCTCCCCCGAGTCCCCTCTCTGTCCCTCTCATGCTGGAGATCAAACCCAGAGCTTCACTCACACTAAGCCAAGTGCCCTATCACTCAGCTACGCACCCAGTGTAATCTTGTGTTTCTTCATCGCACACTAAGCTCACATCCTCTCCTTGTGTAACTATCTGAAAAGTTTCATTTGAAAGTCAAGCCTTGGTTCTCAGGCCAGCGGAGAGGTCCAGGTTGCTATCCCTCGCACCTACTTAAGAGCTCAGCAGGCAAACACACGAGATAATATCTCTGGTTGTACCCAAGAGCAGGCCAGTTGTGTCACAGCACAAAAGCTGGAGCCGTGTCGGGAAGCTGGCTGGCGAAGCCCAGGACAGGCACAGCCCGTGCTCTCACCTTGGCGATCCTTATCCCCGTGACCCACTGGTTGAGAGTCCTGGCGTCGTCGCAGCAGAGGTACTTGATGTACTGAGACTCCTTCTGAATCTGGGGGTGCTAGAAAGAAGCCATTTCAAAGACAGCTTATAAACTTCATTTATCAGGAGCTCAAAGAACTTTTCCAAATAACTTTTAAAAAAACAGTAATGTGCGACTGATGGAGATGGAGGCAAAAATTATTAGTAGTAATTTTAGGACTAGGAAAAGAAGCACTTTTTAAAATGACTAAAGTCCAAAAGGATTTAAGAAATCTGTTATGTGACTGATTTATCATAAGTACCATAAGGGAATTAATACACCTCTTTTTTCATGTCACAGAGCTAATGGCTACACAGGCTGTGGTTTTACAGCCCCCAAAAGTTAGTCCAGGGGTTGTATCTGCTATCGATAACTCAAGACTTTTGCAATGATGTTGTGAACTGTCAGCTTTCATCCAAATGGGCTTCTAGGTGCTCTCCAAAGGATTGCGGAAAATGCGTTTGCATCTCAAGTAGCATTGAGCAATGGCTTGGGGGCTGAGCAAGGGTTATCCAGGCCTCCTGGGAACTCCCAGTAATGCTGATGAAGGGCAGACAGGATGAAGGAAGGGGACGCCCTGCGCTCTACTGCGAGGGCTCCACCTCCCTGCACTCCTCCTTGCTTTGTGTGTCTGATACAGCCGAGCTCTGTGAGGGTGGGAGCCACTGTTGCTCCCGTTTGCTGAGGGCCCCTGTGCCTGCGCGTGGTAGCTATTCCGGTCCAGACGTCAAAGCAATTATTGAAACAAAACCTTTCTTTCTTTCTTTCTTTTTTTTCTTTCTTTCTTTCTTTTTCTTTCTTTCAAGATAGATCTCAGCTCTTGCTATGTAGTTCAGGCTAGCTTTGAACTCATAAAACATTTGTTATTCAGTCACATATACTGTAGCCACAAGGTGACAGATAACCAATTATAGGTGCCAGGTCAATTTTCATGGGTCATTATACTTGTAACTAATTTTATTGTATGGAGATAATTACAGATTACAGTGTGTGTGTGTGTGCGCGTGAGAGAGGGAGAGAGGGAGAGACAGAGGAGGTAGTGCCTCTTTTTTCTGCATTCCATAAGATAGTTTGTTAATACAAACTAGGTTTAGGATGAATTAAGAGGGCACGAATTGCTGAAGATCCTGAAGATGCAATGGGAAACCGAGGCAGCCCGGGCAGGCAGTGCTCTGAGTGGGTCGGAAGGGAGCAGAGCTGTCCGTTCTCCTACGGTGTTGCACAGACCGCTTGCTTTTGCTGTCTGCGTAGTCTGTGACCTCCAAGGAACTGATTAATTTGCGAGGGTGATCTGAACAGAGGGCCTTGTGGTTTTGAGCTGCAGTTGGAAACTAAGAGGAAGTATCCAGGCTCGTTTCCCTGCGGGTCTTTCGGGTGATCCAGCCTGTGATACTGTCTTTGCCAAGCAAGGATAACGAGACACCCACATACAGACTGTAAGAGTGTGGCGAAAGTTCAGTCATTTTTGATTTTAAAAATGAGAAAACTGGTGCTCAGACAGGTTGGTATATATTTTTTGACTTACCTAAAATTTCTGTGTTTATCTTAAGATATTAAGCCAAAATAACAGACTTTGAGGATATCACAGAAAAGTTCAGAAGATACAAAGAATTCCTTTCTTTGATCTTTTGAACCAACTAAGGAAAGTCTACCCTTATAGTCTTGTATTTCAATAGGCTGCTTCCTTTATTTAGACCCTTTTGTCTGCAGAATTTTCCTCAGTAATGCTCGAAGACAGTCAATTCCTGTTAGCTTGGGAACCACAGACTTCTCTCTCCTGAGGACAGAACAATTGCCCCCAGGCTCCAGAAAGGTGCTGTCGTTTTCAGATCTGACCGGCAGGTGGCAGGAAACACTTTCAGATGACAAGATTTCATTGTTGGTTCAGTGCTTGCCTGCTACTGCCCCAGTAATAATGTCCTTTGGAGACCCTTAAAACTGGAAATCTCTGTCAGCTCAGGTAATGTGTCTTAATAGAAAAAGCATTTGCGGCATTTACTAACCTGAGGATAAGACTGACGGAAATACAAGCCAGGTATTAACAGACGGACTGTGACATTCCTGAAGTGCCTGCAGCATTCTCATCCAGGAAATGAAACCACAGCCCTTGTCTTTAAAGCACCAGTGACCAGCTCCCTACCCTCTGCTTTGCTGTGTCAGGGGTAAGCACTGGCCTCTCCAACAACTTACTGTTTATTATAATCGGTTTAAGAAAGGGCTATTTTTTCTTTCTGAGATATTTAAAAGGTTGCCATTGTTACACTAGCCTTAGTATATTACTTTTTTGGGGTTTGCTTTTGATTTTGGTGCATAGCAAGTCAATCCTCCAGAAGTAGACTCAGTTATGCTTGCAAGGAGATGCACAAAGCGATAGTTTACATAGAAGTCTCCGTTTAAGTACTACACAATTTCTTAGGTATATTATCATCTAATGTGGTAAAATTTGGCATTCCCTTAAATAAATTGGGTTTGAATATAAGACAGAGGCTACTACAGTCTCTTGCAAGCCTCAGAATTTATGGTTCCAAGATGAGCTCAGAATGGGCACAAGGCTCCCTTCTTCCTCCGTGTCGGACGGGGCTGACGTCCTGCAGGCTTCCCGGACACCCGAGAGCCAGCGCTCTGCCTGGCCTCCAGACCTTTCTTGGGATCTTGCCTCATTGCTGACTTCTGACCTGTCCTGCCCCTCTCTTTACTGCCTGAAACAGTTATTTGTAAAGGGATTTAAGGAGAACGCCAGTGGGCCAGATTCTTCCTCACCAATTTGACAGTTCCTGACCATAAAAAGAGAGAAGCTTTCTTAGGACAGGAAGCACAGCATTCAAAGACCAAGGCCACTGCAGACTGCTACGGCCAGAAGGGCCCCAGCAGATCCGCTAAACCTGCGAAGGGAGGCTGAGTGTCAGGGAAGGAACGTGTCCAGGGCCAGAGGCAGCGGCAACACCGTAACTAGAACAAAGGCTCTTGTTCAACAACTGATGCAGAGAAATCTGATTTCGAAGCGAACAAAGAACAAGGGACAGCAGACACCATAACCAGGGAACGTCAACATGACGTGGCTTATTCTGTGACACAAATTTGAAAACAGAGGCTGAGAAAGTGTTTTGAAGAAGTAACAGGATGTTGCCTATGTAGAAGGGTTCTGGGAACCATGGAAAACAGGCAGAAACCAAGGTGGACGGGTTTGGAACAAAGGGCTCCGTGTGAAATCAGAACGTCCTCCAGGCACCGGGGATCACAGGACACTGTCCAAGAGCAGAATTAGGCAGTGACTGCGGCCACGCGGATGACGAGCCCAGAAGGAGTAACACCACGGAAGAGGGCGAGGGGAGGGGACGGGAGCAGAGGACAGCTGAATGAGACAGTGACAGAAAACAGAGAACTTCCGCCTTGGAGATTGCATGAGAAATGGGAAGTGGAAGGGCTGGAAGGCTCATTTCTGTTTCCAGCTTTGCAGAGTAAGTGGCTGTTACGTTTGTGTCTTCCCCAAGAGTCCCAACCCCTGGTACTTGTGAATGTGACCTTATTTGGAATAAGTCTTTGGAGATGTAATCAAGTTAAGATCAGAGCGTACCAAGTCAGGGTGGGTTTTGATCTGATAGGACTGGTGTCCTAATGACAAGAGCGGGAGCAACCCAGACACAGACGCAGCGGGAAGCCAGCCGCGCGACCAGGCGCGACCACACAGGCCGAGACCGGTGTTAGGCGCTACCTGCCAACAAATGCCAAGGATTGCAGGAAGCTTCCAGCAGCTAGAAGAAAGGTACAGAACTGATCTTCCCTCAGCGCTTTCCAGAAGGAACCCAACCCTGATTTTGATTTTGGATTTCTTGCCTCCTGAAGCACTAGAGAAATAAATTTCCGTTGTTAAAAGTCACTTGTAATTTGTTATGGCAGCTCTAGGAAACCACTACCATGGGTGGTGACACCATCAATCCTGAGATTGTTAGGGTGGGGAGAAGGTGGGAATCACGGCTGCGGTGCCCCTCGCGCTGCAGCTACAGCAGGTATGGGGCTAGCAGAGGTGGTGAGATTACTGGCTGCAGATGGAGAGGAATTACAGGAATTGGCACGTCACCCAGCGCTGGGGCAGGGGCTGGGAATATGGTCTCTCAGAGACAGCAGGAGTCCAATGAGAACCAAAGGTAGAAAGAACATGGAAGATATTCTGGGGTGTTGGGGAGAAGGAGAAGCCAGCAGAACTGGAACAGAAGCAGGGAGGGGGAGGAGGGGGACCAGGCTGAAGGTTATAAAATGAGGAAGTGGTCACCAGTGCAAAAGGCACTGAACAGCACCAGAAGCCTGGGAAAGGTTGTTGTTCACCCGAAAGCTGAACAATGAGTTTGAAGAGAAGCAGAGGGAGAAGCCGTCAGCACGCCAACTCCACAACGCCAGATGTTCTTCTGTTCACTGATGTACCTCAAGGCCGCAAAGAGAAGTAGGTTAGGGAATCTTCTGGAATGAACGAAGCACACTGACAGTGACGGGGACACGCAGGAGCCTCTCTCAAGAAGTCTGGGCGGCAGGGAAGACAGAGGCCAACTGGAGCCTTCCTTTGAAGGGGTGGGGCAGACACAATTGAGGGAGGTGGTTGAGAACCCCCAAACTAAGAGGTGTTTGAACACGGCTGTGTTCCAACCACTGCAGAGGGAGCAGGGGCTGGGAGGAGGTGCGAGCCCGAGGGGGCAGAAACCAGGAGAAAAGCTGGTAACTGTCCTGCACGCAGGGATGATCTGGAGCCCGGGAAAAAGAGGCGCGGTGCAGAGCGGGAGACGTGGCTCGAGCGTCTCACCCTTGGATCAGGCTGGGAGAGAGGTGGACTGACGGGGCCCTGTTTGAGGATAAAGTTTGAGAACCACTGGGTAATAAAAGCGTTTATTTAGGGGCTGGGGGTGCAGCGAGTGGTAGAACGCTCGCTGGTGTACAAGGCCCTGGGTTCAATCTGAGCGATGCAAAGAAATTATTTAACACTAGAATGAAGCGGTACTAACTACTGCTTACGCCGTGCCGGTGGGTTTTAGACTTTGCGCTAACGTTTCTAGGGGCGTATCTTATTTATCCCCAAGAAGGGCTGCGTCCTCAAATCTCTACTTTGAACATGAGGTAGTGAGGCTGAGAGTCTCAGCAGTGTCCCTAAAGCCAGAGTCAGAAAGTGGGAAGGGCCAGGATTCAAACTCCAGGCGTTCTGACCACCTCCGCCTCTCCCAGGTACACTGTCACAGTGGGTCAGCCCGTGCCGAACGAGCAGCTCTGGTCTGGATGGTCAGTCAGCACATACCCACGGAACCACGTCATCTCGTCACGTGCCTCCTGGCCTCCTGGATACCTCTTAAGAGTCGATGGACATTTTTTTTTTGCATTTTGGAAATTGGCTCACCCTAATGAAATATTCAAACATCAACAAGTGACCACAGTGTTCATAAACAAATCAAGTTCTGCAAACCCGAAGAGGCCTGTTTACCTAGCAAGTTAATAAGCATTCTCAGTATTTTGGGAAGCAACTGGGAAGTGGACTAAAGAGCCAAATGAGCAGGGTGACTGTGCATAAGGAAACCAGCTTGAGAGTGAAACCGACCACCATCTTGTCAAACAGGAAATGTGCGTTCCCCTGAGCCTGCTCACGACGCCTGTGCCCGCTCTTCTTTCCAGAGACACCAGTTCTCTCAGGAAGACGTAAGCCTGGGGAGTAGCCACCGCGACCTCTAGTCACCAGATGCTGTTAGCACCCACTGCTTGCCCCGAGTAAGACAAAAGGGTCTCTGGATATTGCAAATAGCTCTTGAGGGGGGCAAAATGCATCCGACTGAGAACTACTAGGGGAGTGTCAGGCTGAGTAAGCTAGTACAGTGTTCACCATCATCATTATTATTTATAAATTACTAAAAACAGATGCTTGTAATGCAAAAGGGGACTAGGAAAACTAGTTCTAAATGAAAACTAAGCAAGATCTGAAGTCATCAATAAAAAAATTTAACAAATTACTATTTGATTAAAATAAGTAATGATAACTGTGCAGGGAATAAAAATTATTGAATATGATTGGTCTTAATTATTATATTTATCTAAGAGTAAGCACAAAAACATACCAAGGCCCCAAACCCAGACTTCTGTAAGCATAAAGACCCTGACCGCATCCTGTGTGTGGCTCTAAGAATAACCCCCTCTATTGGTCCGACTCGTTTGACTTAATTTAAATTCTAACTTAAAAGCATGTGAACCATATTGAACACTGATGACACATTGCCTTTTGACAATATACACCTTGCCGAGTTTCATACCTTGGTAATTTTTAAAGTGATTTATTTCTTGCTATTTTGTATCTTTTTCTAGGAAACTTTGGCAAGTTTCTAATTTCTAAAAATTTGTAACAGCATTTGAAGAAGGTTTAATAAGACTGAACATTTTTCATTCTATCAATAAAACTCTATATTAATTTATCCCAAAGATAGGGACCTCCTTATATTTTCACAAGTAGTGAAGGACCCCAGATAGACTTATTTTAATGTTTTAGGCTCTGATAGCGCGCTTTTGGGGGTGGGGGTGACTTAAACTAATAGGAGAGTTTTTCCCTTCTTGATTTTGGTTTAAAAACAGGAATTTTATTACATTACATTTTTCTGTTAATTATATAATATTTAATGTTTCAGGACTTCTCACAACATACCTTCAGAACGAAGCAGTGGTCAGTGGGCGCCCTGTATTTCACTTTGCACTGAATCCCGTAGTAAATGTTGACATTTTCAAACTGTATGAAACAAGCCAGATCTCGGGACGTCTGAAAGAGAGGGGAAAACATGACCTCAACCGAGATGACAGCTAATAATTTTCCAAGGTCATTCTTGATGACACCACAAAGGATTTCATTTCAGTAGAGAAACTACTGAATTTTTAGATAATGTATATTAACATCTATCACACAGATGGTCATACTCTCCAAGTCAAGCCCACATAAAAGATGAAAGAGAAAGCAGGCAACTCTTGGCTGCCCCAAGCCCCTAACAGGATGGCGTAAAGGGTGACACTGCTGTCACAGGGCCTGACTGCAGACTCCAGGGTCAGACCCCACTGACCTTGAGGTGTCCGCACTGATTCAGCCAAGACAAGGTGACCAACGATTGGAAACTTCACCTCTGCTTTTGCCACTCTAAGTCAGTGACAGATTTTGTGATTGAGTGTTAAAAAAAAATTCCTCTCAGGGTGAACAGTGAGGATAGATTCGGTGCTCAGTAAATTAGTACGCACACCATGCACTCCTTCCTGAGAGAAAGGCTTTCTTCCGAGCTTCCGCTGTACGGTTGCCATGGAAACAGAGCCCTCTCCTCCACACATAATGTGCTCAGTGAAGATGGCAACCTCTAATCTGCATATTTGGTTACACTTCAGTTACACATTTGTTCATTATTCTTTTTTTCTTTTGCATTCTATAATTTGTTACCTAGTGAATAAAGAATAAAAGGTAGAACTGCTACACCCAAGTGCACAATTTTTCCTTTATATAAGGTGTTTGCTTTTTCCTAGTATTTTCAGCTGGATTTTTTTTTTCTGTGTGCTAAGGATGGACCCCAGGGCCTCGAACGTGGCAGGCAAGTGCACTACCACTGAGCCACAGGCCCAGCTCACGCCAAGTTTTAAAAACATGAATGAGATTTTGCTACAAATGCCATTTCATGGCTTGTTGTTTTTCTTTTTATTCATTCATGTTTTCAGTACACAATAATCACATTCCTTGTGTAGAGTTGGTACATGAATGTTACACATCTTAATTCTTTTTTCATCCCCTCCCCTACCTCTTTTTTAAAGACAGGGTCTCACTGTGCATTTCAGGTTGGCCTTGAACTATGTGGCCCAGGATGGTCTCAAACTCATGGATCCTCCTGCCTCAGCCTCCTGAATGCTGAGATTATAGGTGTGTGCCACTACACCCAGTATCCCCTCCACCTCTTGATCCTCTTTCCATTTGAAAAAAGATGTCTCCATATTTCCTATTTTCTATTTTATTTTACTTGTCTATTTTATTTTGCTTCTTAAAATATACATTGTATGTTTCTCATATGAGAGAAACTATGTCATATTTAAACTTCATGCCTGATTTATTTCCCTTAACATTATGGTCTCAAGTTGTTCTTTCTCTTAACACTGTATCTCAGGTCTTTCTATATCAGGAGACATCTTGCTGGTGCATGCCATTCCACCTTTGAGGTGTACCAATTTATTTGTAACCATTCTCCTGTAGGTGATTACAGGTTACTTCAATATTTTGCTATCACAAGAAATACTGTGCAACTGAACAAATCTTTCTGTTGGATAATTGCCAAGCGTGCAGCTGCTCTTTGAAAGGGTGTGTTCCCTTTTACATTTGCATAGGTTTTGCTAAATTAGCAATCGATGTGTTAATTTATGAATCCCCCGAGGGGAAATAATGTCTCATGATTTAACTTGCACGTTCCTGATTTTAGATGGCTTTCAGGTGATCTGTTCATCTCTGGCTAGGTTTTTTTGGGGGGGGGCAGGTACCAGGGATTGAACTCATGACCTTGCACTTACCAAGCAAGCACTTGAACCACTGAGCTAAATCCCCAGCCCATCTCTGGCTAGGTTTTACTGCCTCGCTTTTGATCAGTGGGAAAAGGAGTTCTAGCTCCCTGCTGTTTATAATGTTAGGAGTCTCCTGGAACAATACATTTTTCTGATTAATTTTAGAATCAGTGAATTTTAAATAAGATAATCTTCCTGAAATTTTAAAAGAGACTGGATAGATTTATAGGAAAATTCAGGCAGAATGACCTTTCACCTAGCAGCATGGTATGTTTCTATTTTCACAGTTCAGTTTTACTGTCTTTTAGAATTTTTTTTTTTTTTTTTTGTATCAGGGATTGAACTCACAACCTCATGCCTGCCAGGCAGGTGCTTACACCACTGAGCTAAATCCCTGGCCCTATTTTTTGAGACAGGGTCTCACTATGCAATTTAGGCTGGCCTTGAGCTTACTTTGTAGCCCAGGCTGATCTCGAACTCACAATGATCCTCCTGCCTCCCAAGTGCTGGGATTAAAGGTGTGTGCCATCATGCTTGGTTTTTAATTTTGTAATTTGTACTGTACACGTCTTGAACATTCCTTAAGATTATTGCTAAGTACTTTGTATTTTTCATTCCTACTATGCATGGAATCTTTTGCATCATGTCAAATTTGCATGTTGTCTGTATAAAGAAAACAAGTTCTTATTTAACAAATTTATTTGGTCTTACAGGTTTTCTTATGTTGCAGGGCAGGTGACCAGGGTCAACAGTGAACAGTGGCAGTTTTTCCTACTTTTTACACTTCTTGTTTCCCTGACTTCCTGGTTAATAGCTTCACACGAACGTTAGTGGTAGCAACAAGGGAAGGTATCATTGCCCAACCCTAATGTGGCCATTTAATTTCTATCACTTAGTACACTGTTTGTTATAGACTTATCTTATGCCTCAGTTACCTTTAGGAGTGCGAGACATAACATTTACAAAAAACAAATTATTTGTGGGTCAACTGTTATGTCCCAGTGTAGGACTGGAATGAAGACGGCACAGATGGCAAAGTGTCACTTCTAAGATTCAAAGCTGGGGAAGAGGCAACCCTGCCGGCACCCGGGGGTCACCATGGCCCTCTGACTCCCACGCGGGTGACCGAGTCTTCTTCCTCGTGGGGCGCCCAATGTGGGGTCACCTGCGTGGGAGTGGGGGAAGCCTTATCAGAGGAAGCCTGCAATGCGTAACTGCGTCAAGGGGTGGCGCCCTGGGTTTGAGTTACCCAGGTATAGCTAAGAGACTTACCTTAGGGCTGTTTAAAGATGCACAAAAGAGGGAGGTATCGCAACCCTCTAAGACAGGTCTTGGGAAAAGCTAATGATCAGAATGACTGTTACAGTTACACTTCAAAGAGGAAAAGGTTAATCCGTGCTGGTAGATTGGAGCCAATAATCCCAACTCCCGAAGTAAACATTAAGTGAGAGCTGAAGGATTCTGCTCAGTTAGGCAGTGAAATGCACATGGTCCGCCGCGGAGAACAGTTTAAATATTCCAAATACAAAGGCTGACTTCTCAAGCTTCTCAGTGAAGATCCTGTAAGACTTATACTACTTTTGTGATTCCAGGTAAAATAAACTTTACTATAATGAAGAGGAGAGTGCCTACAAGGAGACAGTCTTTAGAAATAGACACGCAAAGTTACGAAGCAATCTCTATGAAAATGCTTCTGCCATAACTTCTGAAACTTGATTTTAAAATGGGTCATTTTTTTTTTTTTACTTTAAAGTGAGAGCTATGGGAAAACTCAAAAGTGTTTTACTAATTCCGTCCCAAATGATATGTATTTGTGGAAACACTAGAGAACTGCAGATCCATTGGCCATAAAGGTGTATTTAAATTGCTACCTGAGGATTCCTATAATTTCGATTTCATGAAATTCTTTCTTGCCAAAACATTTTGTTTTTCATCACTTTGTTAGTTTTTCCCCCTTTCTATAGTTTGGATGTGGAATGTTCCCTGCAGACTCACATGGTAAGGGCTCGGTCCCAGCCTTTGGTGCCAGTGGGAGATGAGAGTCTCTAGGAGCTGTGGCTTGGTGGAAGGAAGCTCGGTTACCAGAGCTGTGACCTTTAGGGGGACAGCAGGACCAGCTCTCTTTCCCCTTGCTTCTGCTCATGAGGTGAGGCCTCCTCCCCCATGTGCCCCTGCTGGGAATATGGTGCCTTGCTTCTGGCCCAGAGCAGTGGCCAACAGGCCATGCACCGCAACCTCCAAAATCGGGAGTCCAAATAAACCTTTCCTTTAAAGGAGGGTACTACGGCAGGTATTTCGTTAGAGTAATGAGAATGCTGACTGACGCACTGACCTTTGTCTTTCCTTTGGGTACATAATAAATTCCAGAAGCCCGTAAAAGAAAATATCGTCTTTTCCAGGCTTTCTTTCCATCTTCTTTCAGAAAAAGAGCTCCTTCAAGTTCTGGTACAATGATAGATGTTCCACAGAAACTTTCCTGAAATTGAAATTCCAAAGGCAAAAGACACATGAAAGATATGCACTCTTATTCACTTTTTTTTTTTTAAGACAAGGTCTTGCTACTCAGTTCAGGCTGGCCTTTAACTCACGATGTAGCCCAGGCTAGTCTTGAACTCACAGCAATCCTTCTGCCTCAGCCCCCTAAGTGTTAGGATTACAGGCGTGCGCCACGATGCCCTGCTCTTGTTCACGTTCAAACAAGCTTTCAAGTTAGCCTGTAAGCTAAAAGTCAGTTTTGTCTATAGCTCCGAATATTCTTGTTTCCAGTATATGCTAGTTGCCAGAGAGGAAGACTAACACAGTGCCCAAGAAGCCTGGCTCCTGAGTTAAATGTCAAGGAGTCTTGACCACTAAGCGCTGTAATTGTGGACCACTAAGCTTACTTCCCCTTACTTGAAAAAAATGGAATAATAGCCCTACTTCATAAGGTTAGTGAGTACAATCTTGGTATACTGCAAAAGTAGGCATTTAACAAAGTCTATTACTATTGGTACAAATTGTAAAAAAAAACCTTACTTTCCAGGTAAGTAACAGAATTACTATTTCGCTGCTGATAAATAGAAAGCTTCTATCATTATACTCATAAAAGAAGTCAACATTTTATTCTTAGGATTATTTTCTTTTCAGATAATGGAGAATTACTACCACTATACCAGAAAGGAAAGACAAAACACATTTTCAAATCTCAAAAAACAGAACGCTATTTTCAAATCTCAAAACTTTCATAAAATTATGTAATTCTTAATAAATTTCTTCAAAAAAGTAATAGAATAAAGTTGCATACTATTTCATACATTTTTTTGAGACCTTGAGCTCCTGATCCTTCTGCCTCAGCTTCCCAAGTTCTAGGATTACAAGTGTGCAACATCTATTCTTTTAGTTCAAATATTCAAACTTAGTTTTTGCTTTCTTTTTATAAATCATAAAATTCTTTTGATCTTATAAATACAAAATAATTTTGCATCCTCCAAGTATTTTTTATATATGGAAAATATTTTTGTTCACATTTCCCCAATTTTGCATCAATCTGGCTAGTACTGGTTAACCTGCCAATAATTTATTAAGTTTATTCTGATTTTTGGTCCATGTTAGACAGCAGAACAATACTGATTTTTCATAGTATAACGTACTTTGTGTTTTCTTTCACATTTAAGGGTAAAACAATGCTATCACAAGAACTGCTTGGGCAATTGTGTCAGCCAACAGAGAACCAGCCCCAGCTTAAAGACACTAATTCCGAAGCACCGGTTGGAAACAAATAGCTGTGTCAGGAAAACGTTCTCTTCCATGTCCATGAGTCCCCTCCGCAGCTCGCGATGCTCAGAAGCCTGCAGGTGCCCTCTCAGGGGTGCCCCGAGGGAGCCCAGAGCCTTGTGCAGTGAGGACAGAAAAAGGTGCCCATTCCCACCGCTGGGCCTCCCTAGCAAGCATCCTGGGTGCTCCTGGCCCCTGGGACCAGAGCCGGAGGTGTGTGCTTCTGCCGTCGCCTCGTTAGCTGCAGAGCTGCTGGCACCTGGCTGGGAACAGGAAGAGGGCGGGAGCGGGGTCCGGGCCGGGCTGCGTGAGGGCAGCGGGCGCTCTGAGCATCAGCGCCCTGGCTCCAGGAGAACTCGCGCCACCGTGTCGCCTCACCGGCCTCCAACTCAAGACAAGATCAGCGCTCGGGTGAGGAGGGGCAGCAAGGGAAAGCTGTCCGTCTGCGCCCTGGGCCTGGCGTTGATTCCACCTGTGTTCCGGGCGCGGGCAGAGCACAGGTACTGACTGCATGAAAACTCATCCGGAGTTTCCAAAATTCAGTCATCAAATGTCCTAACAGTAATCGTCACAGATGAACTTCCATCGGCTCCCCAATCTAATCTCTGATGGCTCTGAACCCGACGTTCCCAGGGGGTTAGGGTTAGGGATCCCATGACCAAGCCACAAATACTGGGTAGAGGCGTACCCTCTACCACGTCTAACTCCAGATCTCCCATGTCCCACCAAAGGAGCGACTGCTTAGGAGAACATCTCAGAAGATTAAAAAATAACAACAAAACAACAAACATATATGTACGGTTGTAGTAGATAATGTTTACATACCTTGTGGAGATCAGTAGATGTACATAATACAAATTCTTTTTTCTATTCCCTTCCCTTTCCCTTCCTTCTCTCTCCCCTCATCTTTGATCCCTTTCTCTTTTTAGAAAGATCTACCTGCTTACTTTCTATCTTTTATTTTGCTCTTTATTTATACTCTGGGTTTCTTGCCTAAGAGAAATCACATGGCATTCAAGCTTGTGAATCTGCTTTTTTGAACTTAACATATGGTTTCAAGGTGCATTCAGAAGATTTAAAGATTTAGAAATCCTTGTCTGACTTTTGTGAAGCACTTAAATAAAGGAACATAGGAAATATGGGCAGATGAATTTTGTGAAGGTACACTAGTCTTTTTTGGTCAAAAAGTACTAATCAGATGTATGAAAAGCATACTACATTATCTAAAGCCATACTTTATTACAACTGACTCAAAGAATCAGTTGAATGATCCAAGTAGCTATAATTTAATAATAATTTGACTTTAAAATTCCAACTTAAAGATTCAGCCCATATCTCAGAATTTCCCACCGATCTGGAGAAGGAATAACTTTAAAACAGATGAAGCAAACATCCTTTTCTTCTACTCTGCAAAACTAAGCTTACCTCGAGTAAGGTTTCCTTCGTTTTAGCATTCATTTTCTCAGTGGTTTTCTTGCCTTCTTTCGTTCCTTTGTTATCTAAGTAGAAATTCTAAATAAAACATTAAAAGATCAGGTCAGTTCATGTTTATTACTAAGCTAGACACTGCAAAAAACTCATGGTTTTGTTAGAGAAATGGATCTGTGTGAGATACACAGGGAACCACAGTAAATGTTCTGAGCCAACCAAGAGGCCTGGCCACCAGGTCACTGATTCAAAAGGAAAACTTCCTCTCCTACTACACAGTCAGTGAGGAGACAAGGTGGAAAAGGTAAGTCTCATTTCCCTGTTAAACTCCACACTGGAGAACACGAGCAGAAGCGGGGAGGCCCTCAAGCCCTGGCAGAGCCTTGGACTGCACAGGAGACGTCAGTGTGTGTCCGTGGTGGACTGACCAAATTCTCTACCATCCACCACCCTGACGGATGAAGTATGCTACTTCATATTATAGGATTTCCAAAAAGAAAGAAAACACAGACAGACAGACAGACACATACACGCATACACATGCATAGCCTCGCGTGGCTCAGAACACAGAGGCATGGTGCTGTCTGCAGGCGGCTTGCGTAACTGCAAACACAACTTGATGATAAGAGAAAGCCTCTCAGGGATGAAAGAAATACTCGTAAATCCCACGTAAGTACTGCTGTAGTTTAACTATGAACAAGAAATTACTGACCCTTCCACTATTCCAAATACATTTACTGCTCATTTTTAAAATGAGCACCCGCCAAGTAACTATGCTGTAGTTTGAAATGAAGCAGAAGAACAAACAAAACCCAGTGCTGGCGACGAATATGCAGCAAATTCACTTGATGCTGTACAAGGACTGAAACCAATTTTTGAGGCCGTGACGAGCCACGAATGCACCCATTTTCAAAGACTTGTTTGAAGACTATGCAGCAACTTTGTTGTGTTTCCTACATCTAAAATCTGCAAACTGTTGTCTTCATGATCTCCTCTGAATCCACCGCCAAATATCCGTGGAGCAGTGAAGGTGCCGCCCGCGGCACCATGGAAAGCGGGGCTCCTCTGCTCCTGCCCCCGCGGCTGAGATCTGAATTGTCCCGTTTCTGGCCCTATGGTATCACAAGAAATGCAGTAGCATCAAAGCAGGTTTTAGATTTGTCTTCACAGCACTTGGATCCACACGGGTCTTAGCATCTCCTTCACTGCTTGGGTGTCGACTCCCGAGTCTCCCTCAGCACCCCGAATAGGGGCTTCTCTCATTGCTCCTACGTTTGTTATGAGACTGTTGATCTCCTCTTTGAGGAACTGTGCACTTGCACTTGAGAAGTCAAAGGCTTTCCTGAATTCCACTGGACCATCGCGCTGAATATCAAGTCTTTCCCAGAACCCGGGACAACCTTGGGGCTGAAGGGGCAGCTAGAACTGCTGGTCTCTCTTTTAGAACTGCTGGTCTCTCTTTAGAACTGCTGGTCTCTCTTTAGAACTGCTGGTCTCTCTTTAGAACTGCTGGTCTCTCTTTAGAACTGCTGGTCTCTCTTTTAGAACTGCTGGTCTCTCTTTAGAACTGCTGGTCTCTCTTTAGAACTGCTGGTCTCT